>CM068952.1:200521818-200542028 GCA_035128595.1 Eptatretus atami
AAAAAATTTTGCAACTTTTCTTTCAACAAAATTTCGATTTCTTTTTTTTGCATTTCTACATGTTTTAAGTGATTAGGATTTCGACGAAACTTGGTGGGGGGGTTAGGTATGGTCCAAGGATCATGCCATTAGATTTTGGACTTGGTCCCCCCCAAAAAAAAATTGTTAGAGAATTTTTATTTTTTCTGCATTTCTACATGTTTTAAGTGATTTCCAACCCCCCCCCCCCCAAAAAAAAATTGTTAGAGAAAATTTTTTTTTTGGGCATTTCTACATGTTTTAAGTGATTTCCAACCCCCACCCCCCCCCCCCCCCCCCCCCCCCCCAAAAAAAAAAAAAATTGTTAGAGAATTATAAAAATATTAATTATTAGACTCGTCTTTTAAAAACGATAAATGTATAAACAGGCGAGCATTGGGTGGCTTTGACACCAACTCTGGTTATCATAGGTACACTTCAACTGTGAAAGACGGAATCTAAAACAAAATCCTGAAAATCACATTGTATGATTTTTAAATAATTAATTTGCATTTTATTGCATGAAATAAGTATTTGATCACCTACCAACCAGTAAGAATTCGGCTCTCACAGACCTGTTAGTTTTGTCTTTAAGAAGCCCTCCCATTCTCCACTCATTACCTGTATTAACTGCACCTGTTTGAACTCGTTATCTGCATAAAAGACAGCTGTCCACACTCAATCATTCAGACTCCAACCTCTCCACAATGGGAAAGACCAGAGAGCTGTCTAAGGACATCAGGGACAAAATTGTAGACTTACACAAGGCTGGGATGGGCTACAGGACAATAGACAAGCAGCTTGTGAGAAGGCAACAACTGTTGGCACAATTATTAGAAAATGGAAGAAGTTCAAGATAACAGTCAATCTCCCTCGGTCTGGGGCTCCATGCAAGATCTCACCTCGTGGAGCCTCAATGATCATGAGAAAGGTGAGGGATCAGCCCAGAACTACATGGCATGACCTGGTCAAGACCTGAAGAGAGCTGGGACCACAGTATCAAAGAAAAACCATAAGTAACACACTACGCCGTCATGGATTAAAATCCTGCAGCGCACGCAAGGTCCCTCTGCTCAAGCCAGCGCATATCCAGGCCCGTCTGAAGTTTGCCAATTACCATCTGGATGATCCAGAGGAGGAATGGGAGAAGGTCATGTGGTCTGATGAGACCAAAATAGAGCTTTTTGGTTTAAACTCCACTCGCCGTGTTTGGAGGAAGAAGAAGGATGAGTACAACCCCAAGAACACCATCCCAACCGTGAAGCATGGAGGTGAAATACCATTCTTTGGGATGCTTTTCTGCAAAGGGGACAGGACGACTGCACCGTATTGAGGGGAGGATGGATGGGGCCATGTATCGCGAGATCTTGGCCAACAACCTCCTTCCCTCAACAAGAGCATTGAAGATGGGGCGGGCTGGGTCTTCCAGCATGACAACGACCCGAACACACAGCCAGGGCAACTAAGGAGTGGCTCCGTAAGAAGCATCTCAAGGTCCTGGAGTGGCCTAGCCAGTCTCCAGACCTGAACTCAATAGAAAATCTTTGGAGGGAGCTGAAAGTCTGTGTTGCCCAGCGACAGCCCCGAAACCTGAAGGATCTGGAGAAGATCTGTATGGAGGAGTGGGCCAAAATCCCTGCTGCAGTCTGTGCAAACCTGGTTAAGAACTACAGGAAATGTCTGATCTCTGTAATTGCAAACAAAGGTTTCTGTACCAAATATTAAGTTCTGTTTTTCTGACGTATCAAATGCTTATTCATGCAATAAAATGCAAATTAATTATTTAAAAATCATACAATGTGATTTTCAGGATTTTTGTTTTAGATTCCGTCTTTCACAGTTGAAGTGTACCTATGATAAAAAATTACAGACCTCTACGTGCTTTGTAAGTGGGAAAACCTGCAAAATCGGCAGTGTATGAAATACTTGTTTCTCCCCACTGTATGTGTACATATATATATATATATATATATATATTATATATATATTATATATATATATATATATATATATATATATATAGATATATAATTTGTATTATATGTAACATGTGTATATATATTATATATATATATTATATATTATATATATTATATATATAGATATATATTGTGTGTGTATGTATATGTAATCGGCTTCGAGCTTTTCATTGGTGAACCAATTCAGAGACCCAATATGCAAATTCTTAAATTTCAGGTAATCTGATGAAAATAGACGATTTTTTGTGACGTTGACCTTTGACCTTTTGACCAAATTATTAATTTGTCTTGTACATGTTCTCATTAAATAAAGCTTTATGAAAAAAATTGTATTGATTGTCGAGGCTCGTATGAGAGCTAACACACAACGCACAACAAGGGTGGGAGAGAGGAAGGACAAAACAGTGGGGAACAGAGACACTAGGACAGTGTTTCTCAACCTTTTTTGTTCCAGCCCCACTTTGATTTTCAAAAAAATCGTACGCCCCACCATGATTGGAACACTACAGTTTATACACATATAAGGAATTCCCCTTGACGAAAAGCGAGTCATAGTGACAGTAACAGCGTTGAATTGATCAAGGGCACGCCTTACCGGCAGATTGGCTAACAAGGGCGCGGTGAAGCAGTTTTAGTTATGACGCTATGAGGCATCAGTCGCAGCTTCAAACTTTTGAAAATTTGAAAGTGCAAAACTATGAAAGCGATCATATATTGATTCATTAATTCTGAATCCTCATGCCCCACCAAAATATTGCCACGCCCACCGGTGGGAGTGCACCCAACTTTGAGAAACACTGCACTAGGAGATCTGTGGTAAGGAGAGGGATGGGTGGGGGAACATGGGTACACAACATGGACATTACAGGGACTTTCAGGAAGGAAGCAGGGAATTTGAAGGAGGTGGGTTTGGGGTGGATTAACGGGGTAGAAAAGATCTCATTTTGATGGGGAAGATAAGAGATTGTCGTGAGCAACTGTTTTGAAGGCCTGGAGGGCAAAAATGGGATTGAACAGAGTGTGGGAGTTTATTCCAAAGGTGCGAAAAAAGAGGAATGAAAGATGAAGGTGAGCAGTGATTCTTATTTTGATAGTTTTACCAGAAGGGGGTTGCCGGCGTACCTTGAGCGCCCTGTGGAAATATGGGGGGGCATATCGCAGACAGACTGGGGGGGGCGAGAACGGAGAGGAGACAGGAGAAGACAGAAAGACCACCGTGAGAGAGTGAGAGGCCCAAAGACTCATCGTGGGAGATACCAATGATAAAGAATTGATGATAATTAAACTCGAATGGTAATAAAAGTTCCAGCCCAGACAGACACACAGATTGACACACAGACACCACACAGACAGACAGACAGAAGTGATTGCAAAAACCCGTCTCTCGCTACGCGGGGGACGGGCTAATAAACATTCAACACACTATAACACATGAAAGAGTAGCATGTGTGGGAAACATTCAAAACAAGACATACCTCCCACCTGCTGAATAATCATAAGAATATCCACTCATTTCGCGTCCTCAGACACATTGGGCAGGCCACGCAGGTTTTCATTGGCTGGTGGGACACAGGATACTCGAATGGTTCATTCTTCCTCGTCAGCTGGTACTCATTTTTCCGACCACAGAAGGATGACAGGCTGAGCCAACTTACCTGATCGTGTAACGGCACAATAAGAACTCAAACTCAAGACAGTAAGATATTAAGCCAGCCACCTTAAATGTGAAGCCAACACCAGGATGCTTCTCCCACCTGCTCTCAAATAGAGTATTCAAAAAACTTTTTTTAATCGACACTTAAAACTATTTAATGAGGGTGCATTTATAGTATAATGTCAAAAGAAATGTTGAAATGTGAAACGAATGTTGTGATGATAAGAAAGGGGTCCATGCTTTGGTGGTTTGGAAGACGTAGCGGGGTTGAGGATCTCGTGTCATATTGATGATATTCATAATTAAAATTTAAAAAGTTTACAAAAATCACTTTATATGCATATGTTTGTTAACACATTGTACATGAAAATACTTTGTTAGAATGCAGTGATGTCTTTAAATTTCAGTATCTTCAACTCATTAGATATTTGGTCTGCGGAAGTTCTGGGTGATACTTGAGATATAAAACGAATTGTTACCAACCGCACTCACGAAGCACAAAACACGAGATTGTTGAGCAATTGGTTCAACTTGTCTGCCTGTCGTTCTGCAGATGTCAGTCGATGATTGAGGAACTCCTTAATTTCAAATTAATTATATATTTTGAACACTGTAGAACACGAACCTGCAGTTGAGTAGTACTTGGGCTCTGAATTTGAAAATTGTAACTTACGGAGTCTCATCCGGAACGAATATGCTCAGAGAGGAGTAAAAAAATAAAAATTGCCTCTGTCTACCTGTCTGGCATTGAAATACAATTGAAAATAATTTCAAACAGGAAACTTACTGTTTTTAGGGACGTCATAAAGGACACAAACAACAGCATGAAAAGCGATTGTAACGTGTTAAATTAGGTGGTGCAAAAGACGGTGCATAAGTAGTGTTAAAGTTCTGCAAAAAGTTTTGTTTAGTTTTGTTTTTCTACACCCTTTAAAACTTTTATTTTGTTTCAATTTAGTTATATACATTCTTGAACACTATGGAATACAAATCACATTTTTGGCACTTCCAAAAACCTCCAGATTAGCAACACTTGGACAAAATGTTATACTTGTTACACCATCTCGACCAATCAAATTTGCCCTCTCATTTGTGTGTGTGTGTGTGTGTGTGTTGGTGTGGTGTGTGTGTGTGTGTGTGTGTGTGTGTGTTGTGTGTGTGTTGTGTGTCCACGCCATAAGGTTTTTTTACCATTTGAGTTTATCATCAAATTTTCAACAAAGCTCTATTTTGTGGATTATGCAGAAGAGAAATTATAATTTGGTCAAAAGGTCAAAAGGTCAGCATCACATAAAATCATCAATTTTCATCCAATTGAAATTTTAATTTAACCCACCTGAAATTTTAATTATCATTTGAATTGTTAGTATCAAATTTTCAACAAAGCTTTATGTTGAGAATATGGAGAAGGCAAATTAACAGGAGTGAGAATTGCTTTGCAACACATGTTCCCTACCGATCCCAATAAAGAAGAAGAAACCCTATGACTCACCTGTTTGGGTCTATTCGGAAAAATAAAAGGAAAAGCCAATTTAATTTACTGATATCCTTGGTCGACTAGAAACCAATAAAAACAACGAGGATAAGAAACCGAAGATAAAAAATTACTTTGCTTTAATGCATGCTTGAGCCGATATCGGAACCAAAATGAAGAAGAAGAACTTCTCCAATCCACTGTGTTTTGTTCGTTTCTCGGCTTTGCCTATTTCATAGTAAAAACTAGAATGACAACCTTTGACATCACTACATCGCTAGATATGCTTCCGCCTTCATTATTACGTCATTATGCATCCTTGTACCAAGTTTGATTTAAATCCCTGAACCCAGATTTAAAATATTAAACGATTCTGGCTGCCAGACCATGCGTCCAATCATGTTGAAATCTAAAATGTATATTCCACATGTCTACTCAATCATAACTGTGACGTTTCACATCGATTGATGAAGAGGTTCAAGAGAAAGATTTCTTTAAGAATTTTGTTCAAACCAATATGGCTGTCAGACCATGTGACCTATTAATTATTCGTGAACACCCTGGTATTCCCAAGGCTTGGGGAACATGTAAGTGAAGCTTCCCCTCGATCTGTCAAGCCGTTCTGCAGAAGAAGATGTTAAAATGTTTATTCTTCAAAAACATCATAGCTGTCAAACCATGTGACCTATGATGTCATAGGTGGAGAACTTTTTGTTCCTCATGGATGGGCAATCGTACCTGTAAAGTTTCGCATCAATCTGTTCAGCCGTTACGGAGAAGATTTTTGAAGGTTTTATGTTAAAAGCAACATGGCTACAAACCACGTCACCAATGACATCATCAATTTTTTTGCCAATTACAGTTTAGCCTTTTGATGACCCTCAAAAATTTTCATACTGATCGGATAAAGCATTTCACATATGAAATTATGATGGTCATAAGGAAGCCACATATGACATCATCAAAAAAAATCACCCTTGTTTCCCATGGGGAGTACTCCACTTGTGCCAAGCTTCAATTTTTTTTCCACGGAGCGGTTTCGGAAATACAGAGGTCCAAAGTTTTTCATTTATTCAAACATGGCTGCCACACCACGTGACCGATGACATCATAGTTATCACAAAAACATTCTACATAAGTAGTCGCATCGATGGTGAAAATGTCATGAATTTATATGATGGAAAAAAAAACCATGCCGCCCCGCTTTGTTATATACATATAATATTATATATATATATATATATATATATATATATATATATAATTATATATATATATATATATATATATATATATATATATATACAGTGGGGAGAACAAGTATTTTATACACTGCCGATTTTGCAGGTTTTTCCACTTACAAAGCACGTAGAGGTCTGTAATTTTTATCATAGGTACACTTCAACTGTGAAAGACGGAATGTAAAACAAAAATCCTGAAAATCACATTGTATGATTTTCAATAATTAATTTGCATTTTATTGCATGAAATAAGTATTTGATCACCTACCAACCAGTAAGAATTCCGGCTCTCACAGACCTGTTAGTTTTGTCTTTAAGAAGCCCTCCCATTCTCCACTCATTACCTGTATTAACTGCACCTGTTTGAACTCGTTATCTGCATAAAAGACAGCTGTCCACACTCAATCAATCAGACTCCAACCTCTCCACAATGGGCAAGACCAGAGAGCTGTCTAAGGACATCAGGGACAAAATTGTAGACTTGCACAAGGCTGGGATGGGCTACAGGACAATAGGCAAGCAGCTTGATGAGAAGGCAACAACTGTTGGCACAATTATTAGAAAATGGAAGAAGTTCAAGATAACAGTCAATCTCCCTCGGTCTGGGGCTCCATGCAAGATCTCACCTCGTGGAGCCTCAATGATCATGAGAAAGGTGAGGGATCAGCCCAGAACTACACAGCAGGACCTGGTCAATGACCTGAAGAGAGCTGGGACCACAGTATCAAAGAGAAACCCTAAGTAACACACTACGCCGTCATGGATTAAAATCCTGCAGCGCACGCAAGGTACCTCTGCTCAAGCCAGCGCATGTCCAGGCCCGTCTGAAGCTTGCCAATGACCATCGGAATCCAGAGGAGGAATGGGAGAAGGTCATGTGGTCTGATGAGATAAAAATAGAGCTTTTTGGTTTAAACTCCACTCGCCGTGTTTGGAGGAAGAAGAAGGATGAGTACAACCCCAAGGACACCATCCCAACCGTGAAGCATGGAGGTGGAAACATCATTCTTTGGGGATGCTTTTCTGCAAAGGGGACAGGACGACTGCACCGTATTGAGGGAAGGATGGATGGGCCATGTATCGCGAGATCTTGGCCAACAACCTCCTTCCCTCAACAAGAGCATTGAAGATGGGGCGTGGCTGGGTCTTCCAGCATGACAACGACCCGAAACACAGCCAGGGCAACTAAGGAGTGGCTCCGTAAGAAGCATCTCAAGGTCCTGGAGTGGCCTAGCCAGTCTCCAGACCTGAACCCAATAGAAAATCTTTGGAGGGAGCTGAAAGTCTGTGTTGCCCAACGACAGCCCCGAAACCTGAAGGATCTGGAGAAGATCTGTATGGAGGAGTGGGCCAAAATCCCTGCTGCAGTCTGTGCAAACCTGGTTAAGAACTACAGGAAACGTCTGATCTCTGTAATTGCAAACAAAGGTTTCTGTACCAAATATTAAGTTCTGTTTTTCTGATGTATCAAATACTTATTTCATGCAATAAAATGCAAATTAATTATTTAAAAATCATACAATGTGATTTTCAGGATTTTTGTTTTACATTCCGTCTTTCACAATTGAAGTGTACCTATGATAAAAATTACAGACCTCTACGTGCTTTGTAAGTGGGTAAACCTGCAAAATCGGCAGTGTATCAAATACTTGTTCTCCCCACTGTATATACGAGAAGCACGGTGAGGCGGTGAAGCCATCTGTCAGTCCATGAAGACTATATGCCTATTAATCACGTCCTGGTTGAACGTTAATTCCCTAAGACCCCCTAAAGACCCCGAGGACCCAAAAGACTCTGATAAACCAAAAGAGTTTGAGGACCCAAAAGACCCTGAATACCCAAAAGACGCAGAGGACCAAAAAGACCCCAAATACCCAAAAGTCACCATCCATCCATCAGGACCATACTCTGTGTTGAATGTTGGTGCTGCCAAAGCAGTCTCCTGGGCTATGGGCACAATCCTGGACAGGTCACCACTCCAACACAGGATACCAGCAAGCTGGTACTCATTTTGCCACCTCAGAAGATGGCAGGAGAGTCAACCCCACCTGGATAAATTCAACACTGATGGGGATTTTAACTCAGGATCATAGGATCCCAAGCCCACCACCCTAACCATTAAGCCAACACCAGGCATATAGAACACATTACCCTGCACTATCTTGAGAAACAAGGACATGGGCGGGGTCTATGAGCAGCAAATTTGATTGGTTGTGATGATGTAAAACAAACCAAGGACCCAAAAGACCCCGAAGACCCAGAGGACCAAAAAGACCCTCAGGACCGAAAGAACCCTGACGACCATTGAGACCCCTGAGATCTGAACATCATTTAAACCCCTTACACCCTTCAGAAAGATTGGACAGCTTCGACCCTTGACCATTTAGACCACTTGGACCTTCTTATATCACAAATAAATTTCAAATAAATATAATATCACCAATATTACCAACAAATTTATAGAAAAGAAATGTTTGTATTATGATTGGTGTAAATCACCAATATTACAAATAAATTTGTAGAAAAGAAATGTTTGTATTATGATTGGTGTAAATCATGCCAACAGGGTAAATCTGTGACGTCAATTTCTGCAACGACGTGTCGAGAGATGAGCGGAGGGAGCCGATCCACCCTAGTATATAATACATCGGGGTGACATACCTGGGATCATTCCATTTGTACTTGTCCGTGGGCTAACACCCAGGCCGAAGGCCTAAGGCCTGCCAATCTGTGTTGCTTCATGCCATGGTGGCACATGATGCTATCCATCCAATGGGTATAAAGCAGTGGGGTGGAATCTTGGCTGCTGAACACTGACCCATGTATAATACGTGATATTTTCTTCGTTTGAAAAGAGCATAACTGTGAAAAATTGATAAAACACCCTGAAACCATCCCATCTACTTTCTCAGCAACTTTCATTCACTCAAACTCTTGGGTCTCACTCTCAGCCATGAACTCAGCTACTCCTGACGAAATACATCATGGAACCTATAACATCAATCCACTAATGCAAACAGACAGGACATCCGGCTTGACAACCATCTGACCAAGGCCTTCAAGATCATTGGAATCTCCCGGGACGAAGCCGAGTCTATGGATCCATCACTTTCCCATCGCATATAGGCCGCTGGTCTCTCCATCTTCAACCGACTCCTTTCTGTTCTTGCACCCTCTGCCTTCTCCGTGCTTTGTCATTATCCCCCACCAGATATCTGCAGGATGGATGTGGTCCACCAGCTACCCCCTCCTTGTCAAACTGCCAAAATTCAGAACCACTGCTCACCTCCACTCATTTGTTCATCTTTTTTTCCCTCCCGAGGAACCACCTTCCACATTCTCTTCAATCTCATTCTTCCCTCCAGGCCTTCAATACAGCTGTTCACCATCATCTCAAGTCATCCTCCATCGCCCACCATGATCTTCTCTACACCCGTTAGACCACACCTCACCCCTCCCAAAATGCTGCTTCTGCATATCCATCTAGTCCAACCCTACCTCTCATCATTACTTGCATACCTTGTTTGTCCGTCTCAGTCTATTTTCTCCCTTTTCCTTCTACCGTTCCTTTTGTTATGTTGCGTCCTCATCCATTCTGTGTTCTATCTCTTCTACGAGGCTTGACTATGTATTCCAAAAAAATAATAATTTAAGGTACGATTTGAAACAGCAAAGGACTTACCTTGTGTAGCTTTTTTTGGTTGTTTTATGCAGCTTACTTTGGCTGGATGAGCGTCGGGGTGTATAATGGCGTAGCCGACAGATCGCTGCTTTGTGGGATTGATACCGTGGCACTCAGTTGTTTAGTTGTAACCGTGCTTCAAACATGGCACTTCCGACTTGCACCAAGGAAGAGCAGCGTGCTCTCCTTCATGTTTTATGTGGGCATCGTGCTGTTGTTCATTCGCCATCAGCTGGTAAAGTTATGCTTCCTGCGTTCTGGGATTCCTGAGATCCAATCATTGAACAATATCATGAAAGGTGAACTCGGGTAAACAGTGCAAGGTATAGCGACATATTGTGTGATAATCTGCAGCCAGCGATTCAAACAAAACGCAGAAGAAAGCTCTTATCAGGTGTTTGTTTGCTGCATGACAACGCCTGCCTCATACTACTCAGCAAACTATGGAAACCAAACGACGACGAGGTGGAGGAGGCGGTGGATGCATGGCTTCGGCCACAGCTGACCTTTTTACCTGCTCCACCGAAGGAGGGCAGAGGTTATGTTTTCACCCTTGTCTGTCTGTCTGTCTGTCTATGTCTGTGAGCATGATATCTCAGAAGGTTAGGGATGGATTTGGACAAAACTTGGTGAATGAGTTGGGTATGCGACAAGGACGAATCGATTCGATTTTGGTGAAGATCCAAATCCGGATCTAATAGTTTTCTAATTTTCAAGTGATTCTTCACCATTGAGAGAAGAGTGAGGCCAAAAACTATACGTGGCAAGATATTTCAAAATGTTGTGGACCATTTATGACAAAACTAGGTGGATGAGTTGGTTAGGTGACAAGAACAAGCCGATTCGATTTTGGGTTCAGGTCCCAATCTCGATACGGCCTATCAGTGGGATACACGACGTAAACTGTTCAGCCTGGGAGAGGGATGTGCACTTCTGCATGCCGTTGTACATTTATGATGCTATTCAAAATCTTGTGCACCGTTCGGCCAATTGTATTGAAAAGCAGGTTGATTATGTGGATACTAGGTGGGGTACCGGGTGCTGCATGGGGAGAAAAAACATGAGCCTCATGGTGGTTACCTTTCGCCTGCGGGCCAGCGGCAACACTGCCTGACCCCACATCCCAATATCTACTTTATAGCGGCCTTCAGTGGCCTAACAACGGATGTCAAGGCCAATGGGTTGGTTTAAAACCTTGCCCAGATTCTGAAGTACCTACTCCCCAAATTTGGAGCCTCTAGGTGCTATGGTTTGGTCGTCAAAGGGTAACAAACAAATGCGCAAACACTTGAAATTATCTATAGGGTATATATATATATTTGAGAATTTTTTTTTGTCGGGGGGAGGTTTGGATAAATTATCGATGATTTTTTTTTCATAAAAGAGGTTCTGCCAAACAAAGTTCGTCCTTTGTTCTTCTCCCCAAAATTGTGAAACACGAATGAGCACACGTCGTCTCAAACAAGGTTTCATCGACTCCATCCGGACTTCTGTAGGCTGAAAGGCCTACCCAATCAGCACTCGCCTTTTATATTCACATCCCACTCGTGAGTACCATTAGAGCTTGGCAGCCAAACCTTGGAAAACAGTACACACCACCCAGAGTGCACAAAACCGGATGATACAGGACACAAGTTTGTAAGGCATGAAAACACACCACTCATTCCACCACACACCACAGACTCACTGAACAATAACCTCATCCGCACATCACACAAAACGCCAATCAAAAGGTCACCGGTCATGGTCTGCAGGCACTCGAGTTCTTGGAACTGGAACCGCGGAGCTCAATAAGTGCAAAACCAACTGGTGACACACAAATCCAGTAGATGATGATGATGATGATGAAAGCTTAAGCTAAATAACTATGGATCTTCATCAAAGTTTCAGAGGTTCATCATTGAGTGCCTGAGAGTGGGTTAAGGGGGAAAAAGCACAAAAAAAATCTTTTATTTTTGGCAAAAAACAAAGTTGGAGTTTTTTTAGATTTTTTTGTTTGTTTTGAATTGCTCGCTGATTGTACCGAAGCCTTTGTAGCTATGTGAAAAATAATATTTAATGATCCCAGACCCCATTCCTTAGTGGGTGTAGGTATGTAGCTTGAGGCCACAACAAAAATAGAAATAAAAAAATTAAATCAAAATATAATTTCTTCAAAATGCCAACCGGATTAGAACAGCACCGGGCAACGCCGGGTACCCCTACTGGTATCCTCATAGTACACAATGTGTGGGTTACATCCCCAACATGCAAAGCCAGAACTAAAGTGGTCGCTGAAGACCAATTTTCATCACATTCTAACCTTGATTATTATTTCTTTATCTTGTCTGCTCGAAACAAATGTGTTTGGTGATTTGTTCAGCCTGACTAGATGTCTCTCCTTACCTGAGGTGTCTTACAGGTAGGTTCCTGGAGGTTTGTTGTTCTTAAGAGTAAAAAGACATCATGATTGTGGAATAGGAAAACAGGAGGTTGATGGAACCATTGTCAGGTTCAAACACCCAAACAACCTTCACAAAAAAACGATCAACTCTGACACCTGAGGCACACCTTGCGCTGGTGAAGTAGTTGTTTTTATTCATCACATACATTCACAAGCAAGTCAAAGCAAAGTAAGCTGCAGATCAAATGGAATTTATTCAGTACTCATCATCTTCTTCTTCTGCATTGTAATCAACCCCGACCTCCTCGTAGTCCTTCTCCAGGGCCGCCATGTCCTCTCGAGCCTCGGAGAACTCGCCCTCCTCCATTCCCTCGCCCACGTACCAGTGCACGAAGGCACGTTTGGCGTACATCAGGTCGAACTTGTGGTCCAGGCGTGCCCAGGCCTCGGCGATGGCCGTTGTGTTGCTCAACATGCAGACTGCACGCTGCACCTTCGCCAGGTCACCACCAGGTACAACCATAGGAGGCTGGTAGTTTATTCCAACCTGGAGAAACAAGAACAACTGGTCGAATACAAATGCTGTTCGAGATCCGGTTCTATCAAACCACTTTAAAAAAAAAATCCTCTGAAATCTCAAATGTTCCCCTGTAGGTTTGGAGAAGGACTGGAAGGTCTGTCTGCATGTTGGACTGCAGAATAACCTCCATACTGTTACCGGAAAGTTTTACCAACCAAAGTCAAGGTGTGTCATCACAACAATGGTGACTTAACCAACAAGTATTCACAACAAACCTACGATACCGGATTTGCACTTGTTGGGATATTGTCAGTGTCAGCGTACACCGGAGCACCCTACAGGTCGAAGGCGTGTCCCAATGCCTTTCAGAATTCAAAATGGAGACGAGGTCGTTCCCGAACTGATCAACTCATTGCCGATCTACGATGACAGCTGTCCTGTACTCCGGCTCTCACTTGCTTACTACAGATAGTTACAGTAGGGAATGCAGATAAGACTTCCTCTGCCTCGTTGATGTTGCGGAGTACAAGACCTTCACTGGCATTTGCTCCCATGAAGCAGAAGTACACCATCTGATGCTGGCCCATCACCGGCATGTTGGCAGACTATCAACCTTTTGGCCTCCATACCAGTCTCACCCTACATGGTCTGCTATCCTCCGTCCTGCTCCATCACCCACTGGTAGGACACGATCACGTGACTATCAATCATCTCTTCTAACCAATCTGAATATCATTTCTCAATCCCGTGTCCATCTTTTATCATCCGCCCCTCTGCCCAGTGTTCAATGAGCCTTGGCACCCGTATAAAAAGGACATTTCAGGACTTCCGCCATTTTTTTCTTGCAATGTGATCTGCAATCCAGAATTTAAGTCCCAACAACAGTCAGACAGGGACGTATGCTATCTCCACATGTTTTCTACTTTATGTTGGATTGAGTATCAAGTTGGACTACAGAACATGCCAGATATGGAATAGATGGGACTCGAGGTAACCGTCTAGATGAGCTCTGCAGATGGCATCCGTTTACTATCAGACACCGAGCGAAGTATCCGAGTGAAAGCAAATAGGATCTAGGAGTGTGTCGTGCAAGTAGGACTGAAAAATCAACACCAACAAAACAAATAGCACGAGACTACATACATCAGACAACAATGCTGTAATGTACATGACTTGGACATACGATATGTCAACGAGTTTACGTATCTTGGGTCTCTGGTCACGGTATCGGGAGGAGAGGACTCAGATGTTCTACAAAGAAGAGAGAAAGCAAAGAGTAGCATTTATGAGAATGAGAGAAATCTGTCTTCTTATTCTTTAATGCCGACACAATTATTCCCACATTCTTGTGGGGTTGGCCGGTGGAAATTTGGCCCAAGTCTTTCACGAACCAGCTAGCCAGGCCTGACGTTTGACTAAGGTTAGGATAGGAATTTGTAATTTGTTCAGGGTGCTGGTGAATCGCCCTGCCTGTGCAACACCAGGATGGCTGTTTATAGCTGGGTCGAGGCTGCACAGATTGGAGGCGAGTGCGTGTATCTCCAGGCCATCCTGCCGGCCCAAAATCTGTAAATCAACAAAGTACAACGCAACAACGACGGTTCATATTTCTGACAACACTGTGCTGTAAAACCGGTTTTACTATTTGGCCGTGAAGCACGGAAAGTTACCAAAGTCATTGCACAGAAACTAGAATCCATTATTTATATCTGTCACAAAATCATTTTAACAATCTTTGGCCAGAGTGAGTCTCCTTCTTCTTTTTCTTCTTCTTCTTTCATATGCATCACAAGACTGCAGGGTAGCACCATTGGCTGAGGGTGTGGTTGTGCTACTGATGCAATGCCCTCTGGTCATGGTGCCAAAGATAGCTTGCCTCCTCTTATAGAGTGAGTAATAATCAGGGAGAAAGAACGAGTGGAAAGAATAACATGATGGAGGAAATAAAAATGAGGAGATGGAGATGGATTGGATATCTACTGCAGATGGAAGACAACAACATCGTTAAAACAGCGATACGTTGGAAGCCTGAGGGTCAAAGGAGGGTTGGACGACCATTCAGAGACCTGGCAACATCTGAGATCGGAGGCAAGTAAACCTTCCTGACTTTGCAACTTCCTTTCAAACTCTACCTTACATTCTTTCAAGGTGTCCGCTCAGCAGCACTTCGTGTCCGACTCTACATCCACCTGTGCAATATTTTATTCCTTGTGACTTTCGATGCTTTGTTTTACAGTTGTGTTCATGATCTGCCGTTCCCATAACCTCTTGTAGATATCACAGACAGTGAGAAAGGCTACCATATGTTTAGGGTCATCACGCATAACCGCAAGACTTCCAAATGCCCTCTCCAGGGACACTCAATATACAAATTTCTCATGGTAACATTTAGTGCCCACATTCCAAAATTTCCCAGACAAGGAATCACGTGGAATCAGGCATGGGGATGTGGATTCGCAAAGTATGGAAGACTCTGGTTAATTACCCACTACCTGAAGATTAGCGATGGTTTTACCAACAAACAAAAAGTGTCATTTTCCTGAATCTAGCTTGGGTTCCAAAAAATTTAAAGCCCTTTCCTCCCTAACTCCTTTATTTTACAAAAACCTGTTACATGAAGTTTCTTCAGACTGAAAAATGAATGAATCAAATCGTTTTTCAGAAACAAGATTGAGGTTCATGGAAGAGCGAGGAGAGAGAGGGTAAAAAGGGAACAAACTGATCGTGGGGCCACAGTTGGACTCAACAACCAATGATAACAGGAGGGAAGGAAACAAAAGAACAGCAAAAGAAGACAGAAAGGAGCGAAGGAAACTAGGTAACCTGAAAATAAGAGGGTTGGGTTGGGTAGGGTTAATGGGGGTAGAAATTATAAAATGGGGGTTGATAGTGGTGCACCGGCTCCTTGAAGCCTTGGGGACAATGGTGACGTTGAACCGTTTCAGGAAGGTGTTTTCACATCCTGGAGAACAGCATGGAATTTGGGACTTGAAGGAAGTTACTAGAAAATACTGGAATTTGGGAGTTACTGGAATAGCCCATACACCCTGGAATTGTTTGAAATTATCGAAGGGCTGAGAAAGTAGAGTGCACTCGACCGGATGAGAGGCAATTTGTGAGAGAATCCAATATTAATTAAAAATCTACAATACATTTTAAGAACAATGTACATTTGTAAACGCACCTTGAATCCGGTGGGACACCAATCCACAAACTGGACGGTGCGCTTGCTCTTGATAGTAGCAATTGCAGCATTGACATCCTTGGGGACCACGTCTCCACGGTAGAGGACACAACAGGCCATGTACTTCCCATGTCGTGGATCGCATTTCACCATCTGGTTTGCTGGATCAAAGCACGCGTTGGTGATGTCGGAAATAGACATTTGCTCATGGTAAGCCTTCTCTGCTGAAACGACTGGAGCATAAGTAGCTAGAGGGAAATGGATCCGGGGATAAGGAACCAGATTGGTCTGGAACTCCGTGAGGTCAACGTTGAGTGCTCCATCAAAACGTAGAGAGGCAGTGATTGAAGATGCGATCTGAGCAATGATGCGATTCAGGTTGGTGTAGCTGGGATGCTCAATGCTGAGGTTGCGGCGACAGATGTCATAGATGGCTTCGTTATCAACCATGAATGCGCAATCGGAGTGCTCCAGAGTGGTGTGAGTGGTCAGCACAGAGTTGTAGGGTTCAACAATAGCAGTGGACATCTGCGGAGCCGGATAAATGACAAATTCAAGCTTGGACTTCTTGCCATAATCTACAGACATTCGCTCCATGAGGAGAGAAGAGAAGCCCGAACCCGTTCCTCCACCAAAGCTGTGGAACACCAGGAAGCCTTGCAATGACTTGCAAGATTCGGTCTGTAATAAAGTACACAATATGTGCAGTAAATGACACAAAGAACAAAATAAAGAAGATTGCTTTGAATTTATATTTCACAAACTACAAAAGATCTTCTTACCAGTTTACGGATCTGGTCCAAAACGTCACCCACGATCTCCTTCCCAATGGTGTAGTGTCCTCGTGCATAGTTGTTGGCTGCATCCTCTTTGCCTGTGATAAGCTGTTCAGGATGGTACAGTTCTCGAAAATTCCCTGTCCGTATCTCATCTACATAAAACAAAGTAAAATATTGTTTAAGCTTTCCAAACGGAGCAGACTCCCCACAATTACTCCGAGTCTGGTGTAAAGCCAAGGAACGTGTTCTCCAGATTTATGCACAGGATTATGTTACAAATATTAAACAGGTTTTCCTCGAATTATTTTTTACTACAAATGCTCTTGATAGTCCCATTAACAAGCCATCAGGAAGTGACTCATTACACAGAGACGTGGACATGTTAGATGAACTCAAAAATAAATAAAAAAAGTACCATGGACAGGTGTTTCTCTCTTGAGAGCTCATCAGCTTGCTACTGGTTCAAAAACAGACGCCATCAATGACGATAAATAAATTGGTGACAATGGAATGCTGGAAACATAAAGGTTGAGGTTCGAGTACATTGTTTTTAGTTCATATTGTTATGGATCTGGCCCGGGGGAGGGGGGGGGGGTAGATGGGGCATAGATTAGAATAGTTATTTCATAGTGCATATGTTAGCATAAGCATGAAGTAATTTCTGTAATTGCAAAGATAGTGTCGAACAAAGTGTTTAGTAAGTTGTTGTCCTCCCCTGACTGGGTGTTTGTGTCTATGCCCCATTTCCCCCCCCTCCTTACGTTCTCCAACATCTGCTGTGTACACCTGTCTCCATATTTCTGTCCACTATCAGCTGCAATGGCAAACTGTTCAAAAGGTCGCAACATGCTGAGGACGTGGCAATGTGAGGAGATCCATCATGCCCAAGGACCATGGACATCGCATGATATGAAAAATCCACGGGACACCGGTCCTCGCCTGATGATCACGTCGGAAAATGGGCGCGCACCACGGTGTTCCGATCTGCTCCATGAAACATCATAACAGTGGGATACTGGACTGTCTGTGTCTCTGTGTCTCTGTCTGTGTCTCTGTGTGTGTCTCTCTCTTGTCGCCTGGTTGTCGCCTTCCTGGTCGCTAGATTGGTTCCTGCCTGCTTGCCTGGTTTGCTTTCCTGCTCCGAACATTGCACGGACAGCAGGTTTTTCTCCAATGTCTGTCCCATCTCCTCCAAGTGAACGTGCTAAGGCCATATCGTTTGAGCCGTTGAGGTCCCGAGGACGCGTGGGTTATTTATAATTCACTTTTTACAGTTTAGTGATTGCCAGATGTATGGCTTTGTCTTCTTCTTCTTCTTCCACGCCCATTTTGTCATCATAAATCTTGCTTGTGAAAGAGAATCTGTGTGTGGTCATCGGCCGTGCAACTCCATAGTGCATTGGCAATTGGCAGATTAAATCCGTTAGATGGACAGATGGAATCCACATATTTAGTGCTCTAAAAAAAAACAAATCGCCTGTTGACTCGCTCGGCCACTTCTATCAGGCCAACTTGGGGGTGGTCATGTGTTTTTTAACGTCCATTCACACCAATTACCCGTGTCGACGTCCCTCTACCCATCCCCTGGCGCGATGGTCTTGAAGACCTGCAACCGTTACAATATCCTTACTTTTACAAGTCCAGGGCAATTTGACACTTTGACAAAACAAACAATGCTTCCCTTACCAATGACAGTGGGCTCCAGGTCCACGAAGACCGCACGAGGAACATGATTTCCTCTTCCGGTTTCACTGAAGAACGTGCTGAAGGAATCGTCTCCACGTCCAATGTTCTTGGTGCTGGGCATTTTCCCATCGAGATTGATCCCGTGCTCCAGGCAATAAAGTTCCCAGCATGCATTGCCCATTTGCACTCCGGCTTGGCCCACATGGATGGAGATGCACTCGCGCTGCGGCACAAACAATAATTTTTAAAATTTGCACATTTCCCAGGAAATAATCAACAAAACTCAACAAATAGAGTCAAGTAATGGAATAACACGTCTTTGCGAGGGCTAAAGATGGTGTAGATATGTGTCGTGGTCACGTTACACATTTTATCAACCGATAGCCGATGTGAGTATGTTATAACCACCGTGGGAAACAGGTGCGGCTGATACATGATCGAGATACACTACAATGCTTTCACAGCCCAAATTATTTCCACCACTCGTTGGTCCAAGTCTATCATGAACTGACTGGACAGGCATTATGTTAGAGTCTAACATATTTAGGCTAAAATTTAGCCGGTGCATCCTTGACAGTGTCGCTTGGCAGCATCCGATCCGGTAAAGTGATCCGGTCCAGACAAGGTGTACCGAAGGTGTGTTCCCCGGTAATTAAATCATGTGATTAATTGGGTAACCTGGTTAACCCATAGACGGGAGGACCCTAGCTCACGCGGTTGAGTTATTGGCGTTCACGGTCAGTTAGCAACCCGCCGCATCACAGAATTATCCATGTGCGACGGCCTGCAATTCCGGGGAGTCTAGTGGAAACCTGAGATAGCTTCCACCCCCCCCCTCCCCCTGGTGGTCTTCTCACCTGACCCCTGGCCCGCAACAATATATACACATACATACACACACACACACACACACACACACACACAGGCTGATGCTGTCCTTCTGTCTGTCTGTCGTCTGTCCCACACTGAAATAATGCTCCTGAGAAAGAGAGAAAATTCTTTAGTAAAAGTTGCTTCAAATTAATCCAAACCTATGGGAAAGTTATCATAAACCAGAAGGGCACTCGGTAGAGTGAGTAACTCCGTCACATAATGCCTGATCCACGACAACACATCGGGCCCAATGCATTTTTGAAATATCATGCTATTTTTTGTTTATAGCCCTATCTCTCAATTGTGAAGAATCACTGTAAAATTAAATCATTCTCAAATGCAGATCCGGATTCGGGTCTTCACTAAAATCGAACCAATTCATCATGGTCACACACCCAACTGTCCACTATAGTGCACTATGACATGTAATTTCGTAGGATTTTTGTGCCAAAATTGATTTTTTTTGCAGTTTTGTCAACTATAGGGGGTAAATTAACAGAAAAATTCGGGGTTGAATTTTTTCGTGAACTTTTAGGGTATTTGGGGTGGCCATTTAGGGGGTGACCCCCCAAATATTGCTTGGCCTTATATCTTCGCTCCTAGACATGCTAGCTTCATAATCTTGGTGTCTAGGATAGGGTTTATGGGGGCTCTGATTTCAATTATGAGGTGATCTGAGGTCAAGGTCATAGTCCAAGGTCACCACAGGGTCATAAATGGCCTCAAACGGTCAATTA
>CM068952.1:200562923-200573235 GCA_035128595.1 Eptatretus atami
TATATATATATATATATATATATATATATATATATATATATACGTATATATAGATAGATATATTTATATATACACATATAAACAAGTAGTTAAAACATTTTAATGAATGTAAAAGGATGTAGGGATGTTCTTCCAGCAGGTGTTTCTCATATTTTAAAATACCTAAAATTATAAAAGTAGAATTATAAAAAATATTGTTGCGAATTCGCGCCCGCCGGCGTGCGAACGACCACGTGACTCGAATCGCGGTACGTCGCCGTCGCCCCACCGGGCACGTGATAATCCTGTTGTAGACCCTCCCGACTACGCGGGGATTTCGAGTTCACTGGATAGATGAATACACTTTTTTATCAATGCCCTCACCACTTCGTATATACTGTGCCATTATTCAGCCACACCCTGGTGATAGGGTCGATTCATGTCCTTGTTACCGGACTTCGACCTTGCTAAGTGGCACACGCGAGATTGACTACACCGAGATTACCCATACTCAGGGCAACCTCCGCGCTAGCGTGGCGAATTGTGATTCTTCGACTAGTTACATGGTGAGTATAGCCACCGGAATGCCGCTATAAGCCGCCGATCCTGTTTCTTTAGTAGGAATTCAGTCGTGATTCATTCGGCTGATGAACCGAAGCAGGCGTTGTGGGTGTTATCGGCTGTGGTCACTGAGGCGTTTCTCTCTGATTAATTTCGGCGTCCCCGCGCCCCCTTTATACCTCTTCTTAACCTACGTGAAGCAATATGATTAGACCCATTAGCAAAAAGAGACTCAAGGAACGCAGCGAACTGATCACGGCAGGAAGAATACTCAACCAAGTTTGCATTTAATTCCACTGCTTCATCACGACTAAACACACAAACAAGCACACCGCCAGCATCCGGCCCACGATTTTACAGCTCCAGAATGCAAACTATAATCAAATAGCAACAAAAGGAACACACATGACGCGCGACGACTAACTACCGCGACTTAACGCGAACACTTTTCGCAACGCCTTATACAATCTTATCCCTCACATAGGGACCCACGAGGCGCCATCTCCGAGGTCCACATTCACAGCTGACTCTCGACACGAGATGAACCAAATAGATATATGAGACCGCGCTGGAAGACTGCGGTAGAACCTCGCTGCTCTCAGGTCCAGTTTGGCGAACCGTCTCTGCGCGTGAAGGAGGATCCCGATCTAAGGCATCCCGTCCGAACCTACGCCGTTGCTAGAGGTTCGCGAGCGTGGGTCCGGCGGTTTGACCGGCTGTCTTCCTGGCTTTTGTGCCTCGTGCCCTTTGCCCGTGCTGGCCCTGCGCGGACGCCCAGGAGCGGCACCGCGAAAGCGACCAGAGACGGTATGACTCAACCTCAGCCACCCGAGAGAGGATGTGCGCGGGGTTAGAGGTCAACAGCGACCGAACCAAGAGGGGGGGGAGGGGGGACAGGTGCCGGGCCGGAGGGCGGGGAGCGAGGCTGGGGGCGGGGTGGGGGTGGCGGAGCATGAACCAGAGAGACACGAGGACAAGAGCCCACAAAAAGAGCGCGCGAACCAAGAGAGCAAGAACAGAGAGAAGAGAGAAAAACCCCCCCTTTTTTCCCCCTGCCCTCCGACTCTTAACCCCCGGCGGCCCCGCCCCCGGTATCTTAGGCTGCCACCCCCTCCTTCGAAGGCGCGCTTCCTCGAGGAAAGGGGGCAGCCTTCGAGGAGGGTCCATCTCACGTGTCCCTCCGTCCCGCGCGGAGCGCCGCCCCAATCCATGGAAAAAAGGCCAAGAAACGAGGGGCGAGAAGGAGAGAGAGCTGTGAGGGCGAGGATAGTGCGAGTCCAACGTGCGGTCCGTCTCCCTGTGAGTGGCCAGAACGGGGCGGGTGGCCGTCTCGGCGCCGCGGGGTGATTAAGAGTTCGGAGCGCAGGAGTTCTCTCTCTCTTGTTCGGTGCTCTCTTGGTCGGCCGTCTTGTTGGGCCTGTGCGCGTCGCGCGGTGTCGCAGCGACGCAGGGGCTGGCCTTCGCGCCGGGAGATGAAACAAGCAGGGGGGAAAGGGGAAGAAAAAAAAACCATCCTAGTTTCTGCGCGTATGCGCTGCCCGCGCGCCTCGCTGTGGGGATTTCTCCTTCCTTCTCGCGTTCGACGGTTATCCAGCGCCGGAAACCGTCCGTACATGGACCGCGGAGGATGGCGTTGTTGGTGGCGGTATGGCGAGATGGTGGTGGTTGTTGTTGAGATGGCGTGCTGGCGTTTGGGTGGTGGCTGGTTGAGGTTGAAGTGTGGTTGGTTTTCAAAACAAAGGGTTAGAACAGAAAAACGCCTAACTCAAAGGATCGCAGCCGAATGAATCACATTAATTCCTCTAAACAATGGGTTTGGGCTAACTACACATGTACTTCAGAAATATATCTCACCTACGGGACCTGAATGGTGTAATGCGAATTCCACGGCCGTAACAATATATTTAATGTTTAAAATTATAAAAGTAGGAATTATAAAATATATTATTTCCAATCATAAAAGTAGAATTAACAAAAAATATATTATCTACAATTATAATGTAGAAATTATAAATAAATAAAAAGATCTACAATTATAAAAATAGAATTATCAAAAATATATCATTTACAATTATCAAAGGAGAATATAAATAATATCTATGTAAAATTATATCGTCCAGCGGGGAAATACCATTAGCATTCTGGCTTCAGCGGGGGAAGAACAAAATCAGCATTATTTTAAAGTCTGTTTTTTTTAAGAGGGTGGGGTTAAAAAAAAAAGTTTTTCAATATATTTACAATTATAAAATGAATTATAAAAATATATTATATATTTACATTATAAGAGTAAGACATATAAATATATTACTTACAATTACAAAATAAATATTTCAAACATTAAATTTAAAAAGTAAAATAATATGAATTATCTGTATTTAAGATTATAACAATAAAATAATATGAATGAACGTTATTTAAATTATAAAAGTAAAATGACAACAAAAATTTATGATAACCTAGCAAAACTTGCTGTTGGTGTCTTTATTATGGTGTGACTTGGGATATGGGGTCTTGAGTTTGAGGCCCTGTTGGCTGCTGAATTAACACCAGAATGTGGGTGGGGTTACTCAGCCAGTCATCCTTCTGAGCGGTCGGTGAAATGACTACAGGCTGTTCTTCGTATAAATGGTTGTTTGGTCCTTTCCATGCCTCAACCACAGTGTGTTATCTTCATCCTGATGAAGCAGCACTCATGGAAGGAATAAAGAAGGAAACTATCTGTCCCAGTGATGGGAAAAGTGAAGATTAACCTATCAATTGAAATTATTTCATGACTTTCAAAAGATTAATCGTGTTGCACTCTTAGTTTTACTCAAGACCAAAGCTCTGAGATATTTATACTTCCCACCGCAAATTGGTAGTAAAAACATCGAGCAGCGGAGGTTGGATTCGTCTAAAAGGGCAAATTATATAACTAGTACGGGCCCGTAGGGGCGTGCCCGTAGGTGAGTGCCAGTATGTGCAGCCTCTCCTCCCCGCCCGCCTCTCTCGCCCCCTCTCTCGGCCCCCCTCTCCGCCCCCACTCTCACCCCTCTCTCGCCCCCCCCCACTCTCACCCCCCCTATATCGCCCCCCCTCTCTCACCCCCTCTCTTCTCACCCCCCCTCTCTTTCTCCCCAACTCTCTTGCCCCTCTCTCACCCCCCTCTCTCGCCCCCTCTCTCTCGCCCCCTCTCTCCTCGTCCCCCCACTCTCATCCCCCCTCCTCGCCCCTCCTCTCTCGCCCCTCTCCTCGCCCCCCACTCTCATTCCCCCTCTCTCCGCCCCCCCACTCTCACCCCCCCTATATCGCCCCCTCTCTCTCACCCCCTCTCTCACCCCCCTCTCTCTCCCAACTCTCTTGCCCCCCCTCTATCCCCCTAGTCTCGCCTTCCTCTCCCCCCTCCTCTGTCGCCCCCACTCTCATCCCCCCTCTCCCGTCCCCCTCTCTCGCAGATATTGGTCGACAGTAAATGGCCCTAACTTTGGAACTGCTCGTCCATTAATATCAAACCTCGAAAAGCACATCCGCGGGTCCCCAGCAATATTCCTGGCAAGTTTCAATCAGATCGGACCATCAATCGTGCAAAAAAAATACAAATATAAATAAATAATAAACATTAATTGTGACATCATTCGTGATGTCATAGCACCGTGTCTGTCAATGGTCGACAGATAAATGGCCGTAACTTGGAACCGCTTGTCCGATTGACATCAAACCTCGAAAAAGCACATCTGCGGGGCCCCGGCAATATTCCTGCAAGTTTCAATCAGATCGGACTGGTGGTTGTCGAAGAAACGGCGGTCGCAGACAGACGCCACACACACACACGATTGCTGGAATTATAAGATATATATTATTTAAATTGGTTTACTCATGAAGATCTTTATTGATCTACTTTAATTCATATGTTCATGATGATTTTAAAAGATTACTGGAAGGACAAAATGTGACTGCTACGTTGTATCAAGAAAAAAATAAGGGCAATACCCCTGGGCAGCTCCGGTAGAAAATGATACAGAATGTACAATGCACCAGTTATAGAAAAATACCTATTTGGGGGGGGGGACCCAGAAACCCACATAGACCCGATTTTTTTTTACAGTAGCATGAACAAACTTTGGTACATCATGCTTGATTGATGGTGTGAGAAAGTTTCATTCAAAATTGTGTGGTATAGTTTTGGAAAAGAAGGCAAATACATATAGGGGTGCACCCCCCCCCCCACTTCCCCATATACTCCTTTAAACCCCGATATTTTTTTAATGTCGTGAACAAACTTGTACATACCGCGTGATGAGTTTGTGTCAAGTTCCATCTGAACGTAAGTGTTTTCAGAGAAAAAGTTGGCAGCTTGTAGGACAGACTTCTGGTTCGCTTTACATGATTTGCGTTGAGCAGGGGGTAACTGCTAAATCTCTGTCCGGTCTTCCCGCATCTTTTTTTTGTTGCTTTCACATTTCTTTTCCAATTTTTTTTCACAATTCTCTTTTCTTCTCATGCTTTCTTTTTCTTCTCTTACTCTCTTTTCTTCTTTCATTATCTATTCTCTCTAAAGTCTAAGGAAAGTGATTCTTGCAGAAATTTTTCTGCAAGACTCACTTGTCTGCGCCTGGATGGGTTTGAGGGGTGGAGTGCGGCTGAAACCGAAACTATCCAGGTTCCTCCTGATGACCCCATCTTTGCTTATACTTCTTCGGGTTCCTTCTTGGTCTTACGTTTTTATTGCAAGTGTTTGACTAACGACGGAAACACGCCATCCCATAAGCTTCCACAGACTACGTTCCAGGTGAGCTAAAACGAAATGAAAATGCAAAATAACCAATCATCAGATTTCAAATGCAGGGGAAAGGGCCGCTGTAAACTGAGACAGAACAAAGCACAGACAGCTACACGGTTTCGCAATATAATGGACGATGAAGATGAAATTGAAAATACTCTTACCAAAATGGATTCACGAGCTTGAAACAAAGTCTTTAGCAATATTGTTAAACTGATAACGAGTGAAAATGATTATCTTCATCAACTGCAGTGAAAACTAAAATCTTACAGATCAAATCTTCATCTTAATCTTCCCATATACCTTTGTGGCCTCTAACCAATCCTTTCGTGTTTCACGTCCGTTTGGAGCACAATGTCTGGATTCTTGAACAATCGTTTCATTAATCTATCAAATAGTGGGGCAACTTAGCTAAATTAGCATAACAATTTGCATTTTTTGAGGAAGCACCAAATTTGGCACACTGGTAGCCTATCTATTATGAACAATTTGGATATTGGCATCTAAAATTCAGCCGCTGATGGCTTGGCAAGCATTTTCCACTGCATCCAAATTTTTGAGATGGCCAATATCCAAATCTGTTCATAATTGATAGGTCTGATGTTGCCAATTGGTTGTTTCCTCACAAAATGCACAATTTATGCTAGTTCCCACTATAATGGGTTAAATGAATGGAATGTCTGGAAATATATTCAACTGATCTCAAGCTAAAATCTGTGATTCTTCTTTCATAATTCATCACCATTCAATCTTATCATCATTTGTTCTTATCCCACTTCCCTTGAAGCACAAAAATTCACAATTAACATTATACATCGTGATGTACAGGAATTGTGGGATTTGGTTATTATTTCACATTGCAAAAATACCCGTTCCCCAGTGACGGTTAAAAGTTGAAGTTAATCCATCAATTTAAATTATTTAATTATTTCATGGACTTAATTTAATAGACAAAGCGTTAATTGTTTGCACTCCCACATCCGGCCTTTTCAATTTGAGAACATATTGGATCGTCTGTATTGTCAAAAAATATTGATCACTTCGGGCCTCAAATCGGCCTCGGCCACATATCCCATGTTACTTCGAGCACGAGGTGCATCTGTACCCCGAGTGTAGATTTTGTAGTTTTAAAGGTTGCACACAAAGACATGTCAAGCATGCACTCCTTAATAACCTCACATCTACTTTTGCCTTGGAGGGACAATGCATGCTCATTTTGTGCTCAGGGTGTGTCTGCTCAACCAGTTGGACAGCAGGTCAAAACACCTGGTGTGAGAACACACAGAACACATTACTGACACAGGTTAAACTCAGGTACGGTGGTGACAGATTTGCTTCCTTTTTGCCCTAAACCCCCAAAACGTTAATCAAATCCATACTACAGGGAGATACGTGGCTTGTATGACTTGAGACTTGTGATCCTTTCACCAAAACCCATTCATTAAGTGATTTAATCACAAACTATCCTCTCACCGCCGGGTGTGTATAATTAGAACATACATCTTGTCTGTTACTGAAGACTTTTGCAACACCAATGGTTTATGATGATTGTTATGAAAATTATTTTTAAGTCTTGAAATTTTACCAATGCACCATAAAAATGGTAATATATACAAAAACAGTTCGTTTGACTATCTGGACCATGTATGCGCAGACAAATTGCCTACCCAATTGTTGGGATAGCTCGGTCCGACTCATCCACAGTTTAACCTCCAAAAAAAATAATCTATTTTAAAAAAATCGTAATTTTGGAATACATCATTCAAACAAGGATGGCAAATTTGCTCGATTTTCACTATGCTAGCGGAAGAGGTTATTGCATTGGTTCAGTTTGGTTGTTACTTGCGAAAATACGAAGATTTTTTCACAGTTACATTGGTTTGTCGCGTGCGTTATTCTGTCTGTCTGTTTGTCTTGTTAGAACTAACAGGTCAAAAGGTCAACATGGCCAAAGAGTCAACAATTTGTCAGATTTCTAAAATTGTCAATTTCATCCGATTGACTGGAAGATTTGAAGAGGATTTGCATTATTTGATCATTTAATTCAAACCACCAATTATTTTTAAGTAAAATTCTGTTTTATGGCTTTCACAAGTATCGTGCTTTTGCACGACCTCTGTCTTGTTCTGTTTTTGTTGTTTGTCTGCCACAGAGTGTGTGAACGTTTGTAGGGGTGTGGTGTGGGCAGATATTTACATCAGTCCAGGTTAGAATGCATCAGTAGTATGCTTCGTGTAGTTTACCCAATTTCAAGTGTATTAAGTAGGAAATGTTAACTTAAGGATCGTCCTGTTACATGTGCATCATTACGAAGGGTGAGCAGTTGTCAGTAAATAGACAGAGTTTAAGGTGAAGGAATTTGCAGCGTGTAACCTTCTGTGAAACCATGGTGAGCACCGTTGTGAGGCCTGGGAAAGAAAGGAGAAGCTTGAAAGGAATCGTGAAAGGAAATAGCGAGAGGAGGGGTTTCAAGGCCTCCGGAGGGAGAGGAGTTTTGTAACCTCATGGTGGAAGAATTGGTTCAATACGGAGAATGTGAACCCCGGTTAACTATCAAACCCCCTTAAAAATCAGACTGAAGGTTCTCGTGTGCTTCTTGCGATTCCGCGTGTGTGACAGCACCATTGATTGCCATCAAGGCGAAACAGCTAGTTCGCTGTTTCATTCATTTCAGCGTCAGTCTTAAATGAGTGGGACAAGACAGAATGTGCAATTAGAATGTGAGATATTCTCCATTAAAGTATTGTGACGGTTCTCTGAACTCAATTCCCCAAGGCAAATGGGCACACAGCATATCGCATTCTCTGAGATAGTTATTTCATTAGCTATTCATTCAGAGAGCCCTCCCTTAGTGTCTAATGGGTTTATGGGCAATTATGCATTGGTTGGGATTACGGTAGTAGTTTATTTTTCCCATCTTCCCCCTGTCTTAATCCACACACGAACCTCTCTTTCACAGCAAGCATACATTCATGCAGTTAATTTGCATAACATGCCAAATTCCCATTTCAATTAAGTGCCATTATCCAACGGGAATATCACTAAAACCTTCACCATTACTCAGCTCACCACGCCACAACGATTGCACAACTCAAAAGCCTTTATTACAATCACCAACTATCGTAACATTCAACAAGTTCGCTGTATATTGAGCCATTGATCCTCAACCGACATGAACAACCATGCAACTCACAAGAGAACACCACACCACAACTAGATCACTATGCGCGCTACCATTTGTATCAACCACAACAACTCTGGAGATGTCACCACAGCCTTTCGTGAGTACAGTGAAACAATAGGCACAACATACCATTTCAGATATTTGGATCTGGATGTTCAGGCATCTAACTCAGGGCATAATGTGCACTAAGCACCATTCAATATCGTCAGCATAGCCAAGCGCTCGCCCATGCATTTGACTCCGAGATCACATTCTTTTGCTTGGAGTTCCGGGGCACATTCACGCCCCGGAGAGGCACAGACAAATACCCCAGCGCCACATTAAGTACATGGGCTCTGTATATGAAGAAAACTGGATAAAATGGCGAACAATCTTCAGGCTGGTGCCCATACATCTGGTGAACCAGCGCTGGGGTGATATGGTGCGTACACCATGCGGTGCTGGAAAAACCCACAACCCATTCCGATCCAGTTTTGGTCTCCCTCCCTCGCCAAATAACTATAAAAAGCTGTGCTGCTTGCGTTCTGCACAGAAAGTGGTGTGGTTCACAGAGCTCGCAAATTTTTTTCAGCCTTGGTTTATGGTGGCGAAGGCAGACGGAGACGGATGGAGCGAGGATTGCGGATCGGAGCGGAGGTGAATATGAAGTCTGCGGAGTGAGCACTGGGCGAGCGGTGAGAGATCCGGGCGCCAGCCAAACACAGTCATGGGCCAAGCCAATAGCACCACACTTACAGACTTGCTTACATTATCAAGCTATTTCATACATGTTCTTTTTTCGCTCTCATCTGCTGTAGGTTGCATATCTAAAATGAGCGTATCAGCGATTCGCCTTGCGCAGGGTTACGACGGTTGTCCCCTTCAGGGCGGCCCACGGATACGCACCTTTACAGTTTCCTATTATGCACCTCATTTGCACCTCAATTCACCTCACCTCCTGCACCTCTTTCAGACCACGACACCCGACACCATCAGTATTCCTCCTCTTTCCCCAGATCAACGACTGGGCCACGCGGGTTATCAACCCGCTTGGTAATGCAATATAGGTCACAACACAGCTCGTACTTTTCTCATCTTCCAATGCTTTTTCTAACTTTCCGTCATAATGATCTCATGGCACATGTTTTGTTGACATAAAAATATTGTGTAAGTATTAGATCAGTTTAGTTCTGCCCTGTGTCTTCTTTGTTTTGACTTATAATCGCGCCCTCACCAATCCTTGCTTGTCTCTGCTGTCACATATTTCCCCTGTATTGAAACCAGTGCTTGCTCTGTGTACATTCCTTTCCTTGCCCTTGTTGAAAATAAATCTGTGGCTTGTGGGGCAAGAGCAGTACACGGAGAGTGAAGAAAATCTCTGCTAAATTGAGTTTTTGACGTAAGGTGCGACTCCGCCACAGGGACAGCAATGAGGTTGATCAACTGAGAGACATAGCCATGAGAGACACCAAGAGTCGGGGATGTCTATGTATGAAGAATTCCAGTGTAGCAGATTTCTCCGCTTTATCGGCAGCGCCTGTATTGGAGATCTGTCAGGTTGGAAAGGAAGCCTCGATGTTTCAGATCGAGACGGTAGTGACAAGGGAGAAGGTCAGGTCAGGTATGGGAGCAGCGGCTGGAGCGGTGCGGCGCGCGTCGGCTTTCTGCCGGTCTCAAGGGCCTCGTCTGGGCCATTCCACAGACATGCATGGCCATCCTCTCTTTGCATATGCCGTCACCTGCTACAAACCACGAGGCAAGTGTCGGCCATTAGCCTTACTTCCACTCACGAGACCCCCTCGCTGAAGAATCTGGTGAAGCAGACAGCGTCAGGAAATCTCTCTCTTTTT
>CM068952.1:200573260-200584056 GCA_035128595.1 Eptatretus atami
AACGTATATGGTTCGTCCATTCATTTTTTCGTCTGTCTGGTCTGTTATGCCTACAGTCAAAATTTTAACCCATCTTCACAAACTTCACCAGAAGAAGGAATCCAATTATTTAGGCAAAAATCAACATACGTAGTCAACACTTAGGTAGATTTCTAAAATCCCAATTTTCATCATTGACTTTGAAATTATGAGATATATACCAGGCACTGAATTCAAGTAGCAACTATTTTTGAGATCAACATGACCCAAAAGTCGACAAGCCGAATTTCTAAAATTGACAATTTTCATCGATTACTTGAAATCTGAAGAATGAGCAATTGTCATTATAACCACCACCAATTACTTTTGAAGTCTCGAATTGTTCAAGATGTTGCAAGTATCTGCTATGCAATGACCTCTTTTCTTGTTATTCCATCTGTCTGTTACAACTACAGTCACAATTCTAAAACCATCTCATAAACTTTACACAAGTGTTGAGTAGTCTCAACTGAGAAAGCCCGTATCAATTTGAATCAATTCCATCATGAGCCAATTATCATAAAATCATTTTCAATCCGACTCTTGACTTGAACAATAAACAGCAAGATAATCGCACATCATCTGAATTGGAAACCAAACTATGTTGAATCAAAAAGTTCAAAAGTACAACTCAAGGGTCAAACTATCTAAATCATTCAATCAATTCTAAATATAATTAAGTTTTCATCCTAATTCACCTGAACTTAATTAAGATGTCCAATTTTAATCTAATGAAATACATTTGCATGTATCATGCAACCTTTGGAGGGAGTGATTGCAAGTATCGTCTCTACACACAATCTTTTTGTTTTTCACCTGTGTTTCTCGTCCGTGTTCATTGCCTCTTTCTGCTCTTCAAGTCCTTTTGGCTTATTTCCTTTTCCCAGGTGACCTCAGAAGAGTGGACCGTCAATGACGTCACCAGATCCATGACCTCGATTACTCGACTGATGTCTCCTGAAAAGCTCTGGCTATCATTTACATCTCGCAAAAGAAAACTGTTTCATCGACCTGACGAGGGTATTTGGGTTTCTTCCCTGTCTAATTTCAATTATAGATAAACCACGTATTCCAGGTGTAGATTCACTTTACATTGGTGAATTCACAGAGTTAAAGTAAACGCGTCCACCGTCTAGATGAAGGAAGAACCTAATCAGAGACCTGCTTGTAGAAGCACTTTCTCATTCAATTGCACTGTGGTTCCCACCTCATCAGAATACTACTGTGGTTTTTCTTCACGATAAAGAATCCGCATCGTGGTTCTCTTCACGGATCAGAATCCGTACTGGGGTTCTCACATCAGAATCTTACTGGTTTCTTCACGATCAGATCCGTACTTTGGTTTCTTCACCGATCAGAATCCTACTGGGGTTCTTCACCGATCAGAATCCAGTACTGCGATCTTCAACGATCAGAATCTGCCTGTGGTTTCGTCACTGATCAGATCCTACTTGGGTTTCTCAAAGATCAGAAATTCCGCACTGGTTCTCAGCGATCCAGAATCCGCACGTGGTCTTCTTCCCATTCAGACATCCGTACTGTGGTTCTCACCGATCAGAATCCGCATGGTTTCTTCACCAATCAGAATGTGCGTGTTTCTTCACCGATCAGAATCCGCACTGTGGGTTTCTTCACGGACAAATCCGCACTGTGGTTTCCTTTCACCGATCAGATCCGCACTGTGGGTTTCATCACCAATCAATCTGTACTGTGGGTTTCTTCACCAATCAGAATCCGCACTGTGAGATTCTTCACGATCAAAATCGCATCTGGTTTCTCACGATCAGAATTCCGTACTGTGGGGATTCTTCACCGTCAAGAATCCTTTAACGGATTCTTCATCCTATCAAATCTGCTCTTGGTTCGTCACTTATCAAGAATCCGTCTGTGGCTTCTTACAGATCAAATCGCACTTGGGTCTTCACATCAGAATCCTGCACTGTGGTTTCTTCACCATCAGAATCCGTTACTGGGGTCTCACCGATCAGAACCGCACTGTGTTCTCCTTCACCAATCAGCAGTGTCTGGGGGGTTTTCTTTCACCGATCAGAAATCGCACTGTGGGTTCTTTCACTGATCAAATCGCACTTGGGTTTCTACCATCAGAATCCGCACGTGGGTTCTTCACCAATCAGAATGCTGGCTGTGGTTTTCTTCACATCAGAATCCCACGTACTGTGGTTTTCACTATCAGAATCCGCACGTGGTTTCTTCACCAATCAGAATTCCGCACTGTGGTTCTTCACCCAATCAAAATGTGTGCTTGTGTTCTTCACCGATCAGAATCCGCAACTGGTTTTTCTCACGGATCAGAATCTTATTGTGGTTCTTCACGATCAGAATCCTCACTGGGTTCTTCACCGATCGAATCCCGTACTTGGATCTTCACCGATCAGAATCGTAATGGTTTCTTCAACGCTATCGAATCCTTTACTTGTTTCTTCACCGATCAGAATCCCTACTGGGTTCTTCAGGATGAAGAATCCTTATTGTGGGTTTCTTCACCATCAGAATCCTACTGTGGTTTCTTCACCAGATCAGAATCCTACTGTGGTTTACTTCCACGATCAGAATCATGTACTGTGTGTTTCTCACCTTACGAATCGTACGTGGTTTTCTTCACGATCAAATCCATACTGTGGTTCTCACCTATCAGAATCCGCACTGGGATTCTTCACGTATCAGAATCTACTGTGGTTCTTCAGCCTCATCAAAATCCGCACTTGGTTTCTTTTCACGATCGAAATCATGACTGTGGGTTCTTCACTGATCAGAATCTGCTCATGTGTTATTCACCGATCAGAATCGTACTTGCTTCTCACCGATCATAATCCTACTTGTTTCTTCACCAATCAGAAGTGTGCTGTGGTTTTCTTTACATCAGGGAATCTGCTCTTGCTAGTTTCTTCACCGATCAGAATCCTACTGGGGTTCTTCACCAATCAGAATGTGCTGGTTTCTTTACCGATCTGAATCTCTCTGTAGGTTTCCTCACCGATCAGAATCTGACTGTCGGATTCTTCACGATCATAATCCGTACTGTTTATTCACCATTCAGAATCCGTACTGTGGATTCTTCAACGATAGAATCGTACTGTGCGTTTCTCTTCACCAATCAGAATCCGTTACTGTGTTTCTTCACCAATCCGAATCCTGTACTGTAGTTCTTCCACTACAGTATCCTTAACTGTGGTTTCTTTCACCGATTCAGAATCCTACTTGGTCTCACGATCAGAATCCGTACTGTGGGTTTACTCCACCGATCAGAATCTGCTCTGTGCGTTCTTCACTATCAGAACCGTACTGTGTTATTCTCACCGATCAGAATCTTTACGTGGATTATTACCGAATAGAATCATACTTGGGTTTCTTCACCGATTAGTAATCCTACTGTGGTGTCTGCACCATCAGTAATCTCTCGTAGGTTGCTTCCACGATCAGAATCTGTACTGTGGTTTCTTCACCGATCCAGAATCCGACTGTGGTTTCTTACCATTCAGAATCTCTCTGTGGTTTCTTCACCGATCAGAATCTCTTGTGGGTTTCTTCACCGATCAGAATCCGTACTGTGTTTCTCACGCTTCAGAATTCCACCTTGTAGCTACAGCACTCAAAACAAGCATCCATTCGAAACCGATTGAGAAGAACGCTAGCTGCAAGCGCTAGCTAGCTGCTTGATACCTGAACACACCTAGAATAACCTCATTGTAGTTTGATGAAAATTTTACATCTTTAGCAATTTTGAAGTCATTCATGCCTCATCTTGTCATCCATATCACATTAACACTTTCCCATCGTCCCTGCACACAATTGGTCATGTAAAATTTCAACTTTACTGAAAGCACGCGTAGTTTCACGGCCCTGCATGATCAGATGGCACACCCTCCAAGTTCATCAATCTTCAGTAATCGCTCCACCAGCTTGTTCTCTAACAATTGAGATCCACCACCTATTTACATCCACTGAGACACAGCTCTCAATCCATGTAATCTATGTTAACCATCTACATGTTACATGACAGTTTCCAAAACCACCACTCCCCCATCCCGAGCGAAAATAATAAATTTGTCGCTAATCTTTTTGACTCACACAAGATGCATCCACTACCCGCTCGTGCCGGTGCATGTCATCCAAATTAACTTTTAAGCATACCATCTACGGGCATAATTCCGAGCGTATGATTTCCCCATTCTATGCTTACTTTTGAGTGGAGGTCATAACTATATATATATATAGGGTTGGGGGTAGTGAAACTAATAGGAATTTAGATATTGAATAGAGTAGTTTGCCCGCTGATGTAGAGCACTCAGTGTTGATTACTTAGGAAACCTGAGCTTAATTTATGTGTTGCCAACACAGGGGGTGTGCGTGTAATTAGCTCGGCATAAATAAGTTCCCCATATGTAAATAGCCCTCATAAGATTTCCCTATGTTAATATTTCAATATCAGCAAATAAAGTGGGAACACGTCCCTAAAAGACACAAGGCGGCAGAAATCCCCGCCTTCAAAGGTGACAACAGCAAGTCCACCCCCCAAGGAATGATTGATGGGCTACATCGGAGGATAGCCACCTTGCCGACTGGCGAGTTCCACCTTCCGTTTTTGCAGGCAGCCCACGCTTCAGAAGCGGAATTGTGAGTGTGACGCGAAAGGAAGGAGTTGTTGCTGATATTGAGGCGAGAGGAGAGAGAGACGCACACATGAGACCTAGAGAGGACGAATCGGAAAGGAATCATGAGATGGAGTGCAGGTGAGCGACACATGAGAGAGGATGCACGATCCTTGTAATTTCGTTTGAGGCGATTTGCTCGTGGTGTGACAGCAAGACACTGGCTTCGGCACTTGGTTGACACATGAGTCGATAGCACGAAACAGCTGCACGGATCTCGAGCCTTCGTGGGATGCCGCTCGCGAATTCCTGGCGTCGTTTTCCATACGAGAGAACGATATCCCATTTTGTTGCACGCATTCATTGCGAATAGAATGCCTTCAATTCCCAAATTCTACCAAGACAGCTCTGGCCAAGCTAGTACAAAGAATACTCAAAGTAATGTTTACTTTTTAGATTTCTTTACTTGTATAATAGTTTATCGTGTGAGATCGCTCGACTTTGGAATATATCACAGACCTGTGGACCCTTTGGTTCCCGTTGTGACAGTGGCTTGATGAAAAAAATCACTTCAAGAAAAAAAAAAAGATACTCCAGCCAACTATACCACTAGGTTGTTGCTTGATCAAATTCTCCCAAAGAGTAATTCGACTGAATCGGGAATGATTTTTTTTATAACTTGTTCGTTGCCGATTTAAACGAAACTTATACTGCACACCGCAGTGATTGGAATTTGGGCCTGAGGACTTTATTCGCTATCGCTGTACCGTTTTGCGTATATTACGGGAACTTCACATACATACATACATACAAGATGATAATTTTAATACAATATAGAATTACTTCATTATTATCATTACCTTTAAATTATCCCTTGAAAATATTGATTGATTTCATTTAAATGGTTCCTTTTAAGGAAGCTGTATCCGTTGAGTTTTAATGGGTTCGAGTTATAACCCCTTTGCTATCTGAATATAACATATATTATATATAATATATTATATATATATATATATTTGTACGATTTAATATTTGCACACAAAATACAGACAGTTCCTATCCAGCTAGTCGTAATGCATTTCCCTCGATAGCTCACCTCCATGTTAATGTTCACGAGACGATTAGTGCGCTGCGAGTCGATTAATAGTTACGGGAACGAAACAATGGAGGCGCCTCCCCCCTCTTCTGAAAAGACAGAAGAACCTGCAATCCTGTGACGTCAACAACTCCTCCCACCCGATTTGAGCGGGATGGATCACTGAAGGGCATGAGTCACGGCCTGGTCGGGGAGGATCAAAGATAAAGGAGGGACATCTTTCTTGTTCTTGGAGTCCCGTGGTAGGCTGCGTTCGTGAGCGAAGTTCAATGGAGTCCCTGGCAGAGTTCTGAAGAATCCCTTCTGACCGTGTGCAGGGTTTGTGAGCTGGTTCGTGGAAGTCCCGGGTAGGGCTTGAGATCTGGAGTCCGTGGTAGGCTGATTCGTTGGAAGTCCCTGGTAGCTGAGTTCGTTGAAGTCGGCAAGTTCGTGAAGAGTCCCGTGAGTCCTGGCAAGTCGGTTGCTGAAGTCCCGTGGAAGAGAAGCTTTTCTTCGAAGAACAGTCTCAGCAGGCCATCGGTCTACTTGCTTGCTTGCTGTAGGCCCTTCGGAAGCTTTTTCTTCGCTCAGTGGCTTCGGCTCTGCTTGTTTGAAGGAACTTGAGCCGGTTGTTCGGCTCGATCTCATGGAGGTGCTTCTCCTATCCTCTGTTCGTGGTTTCGTCTCCATTTTTTTCCCTGCTCTGTGCGACGCGTCGCCTCTTCTTGGAGTGGTTCTCCGGGAAGCACGCATTGACAGGAAGGATCGGCCCTTCGTCTCACCGCACGTTTGAGAAGCACGGAGATTCCGGAGCTCGGAAGGATCCGGCGATGAATCAGCCTCTCTCGCTGACCCGAGTCCCCAGACAAGTTGAAGACAATGAGTGGAAAGTTCGATGTCAAGCCCTGAGTTTCAGCTCACCGTTCCTCCAGCTGGACTCGTGCATTAAAAGCCTCAGCCACCATTTCTTGATGTGTGGTAGCGTGCGTATACGTTTGTCTCACCCCTGGCCGTCTGCGAATAATAGTAGGAACTCTTGTTAGTGTATAATGATCATTACATTTAATAAGTAGGGACGGTTGTAGTCTTTTGTCGTGCTTTGTTTGCTTTATAATTGCAATGATGTTGTTTTGCCTTATTTAATTGCATACTGTTCATTATATAAATTCCTTGTCTGGGAATGTAATAACTGGTCATGGTTGCGCCATTCCCTCATTGACTGAACATTCGTGTGTTGGGAGTTAGAAAACCGTGGTTGCCGTTAAATGCGGGGACATTTGGACCGACGGTTCCGGCGCATTTACGCACTTGAATCGCGCACGGAAAGCTCGCCTCGGTGCTGGTTTGGTTCCGTACGAGTGCTCGAAGAGTCGATACCCCATGTTGTTCAATCACGTGGTATTGTAGGTAACATGAATGATTGGCAAATCGACCGCTATCCCACTCACGATTCTGCCGATTGGCGTATTCAGGTTCTTGTAAAAGGACCCGTTCGCGGTAGTTATCCGGCGGCGACCTATATTCCGGCTGCAGGATTTCGGTGGCCCCGACCGGAACTCGTACTCGGTTCCATTCATCAAGACAGGTCGGTTGATCGGCTACCCCCGGCATAACAATAATATATATATATAAATATATATATATATATATATTATATGAATAGGTATAATATAGTGAGGATATATATTGCTCGAATTTCAGTGCCAACGGGGCGGCGGAAGGCGGCAACGGCGGGGCGCGGCGGGTTTTTATTTCCATATATATAGTGTAAAAGCGCTCGCCCACCGGATGACGGACAATTCAGTCGTGCCTTCCGGAACACGCACGGAACCCTGTCACGGTGGCTCTTTCAACCCCACCACGGCCCAGCCATTTTCTACCCGGCGCAAAATAGGTCACGGCGACATATTGATCATATACCTAAGTACCTGCGCGGTCTAGCACCGGTGAGACCTCGTACCTTCGACGCAGGTCGGCTTGCGACACGTAAGCACGCTCAAGCGGCTTCCGTTCCATTCTCATCAGTTAACCGAGCGGTATTTAGTCGCCCGTTACTCTCGCCGATCCGTTCTATTAACTGTATTAAAACCCAACTCAATATCACAGATGCAACTATGTTTTCAATGGGGAAATACACGACGAACGGTAAACATTCACACAAGCACATATTTACACAGCACGCATAACATTCATGCAGTTATGCATTAAATAAAGTCGATTGCACTACAACCGACTATAAGCAATTATGACAAGCCACTTACACATTTTACTACAGTAACACGCGCACCAACAATTCATTCAAAAGCAAAACCCAAGGAAAATAAAAACTACCCCCCACAGACAGGATCACCAGGGTTCCGTAACGCTTTATGCCGTGGGACTGGCAGACCACGATCCGACCGGAGACCGTGCGTTCCACCTCATGGCAATGTGCGATCACGCAGTCTGTCCCCCACGCAGCAATAGGACAGCGCGCCTGAGCTCGGCCTTCCACGAGCCGGCAGACTCTCTTCCGGCGCTCTCCACACGGATGCGCAGGCTTCGCGGATAAGCGGCAAACGGCGCGTCCGCCGTCCCTTGTGCCACCCCGGACCCCACCACTGCGCACTCCGACGACTGCGACCCGAACCCACCCAAACCCAAGCTCTCGAAGACCCAGACACAAGGAAGAAGAAGCCCCACGCACCACCACGAAGAAGAAACAAACAAACCCCACTGGCTCGCGCGCCCTATATCCCCCATTCCCAAACGCTCGCTCCTCCCTGTTTTCATCCTCCGCCCACCTGCCAGCTCCTGCAGGAAGCTTCCAGAAAAGGGCCCCTCTCGCCACCTCTCCCCGCGCCCGGAAGAACTTCTTGGCACAAGGTCCAAGATTCCATCCCCCAAATCAGCCACCACCTTTTTTCTCACCTTTACCTCTGGGCTGGAATCGCATCCCACACCAAAGCGCGGGAATCCTGCCCCACCATGAGAGTGTGGTTTCGTGCATCTGTGTTGTGGTGATCGAATCAGTTTTGTGGTTGAGGCGATCGTGTATTGTGTTTAGGCGATCGTGGTTGGTTTTTGAGCGAATCTGGTTGTTGTCAAAAATAATGATAGTAAAGAAAAAACGTTATCTCAAAGGATCACACCCTTGCACTAACGAATAATTCCCATAAACAACGTGGGAAATCTAACTGAACACAGATATTCAATCTAACTGAACTAGACCTTTATGGTTCTCGAATTTCACAGCCATAACAATATATATATATATATATAATAATATATAATATATATATATAACGTATATATAGATAGATATATTTATAATACACTATAAACAATAGTAAAACAGTTAATGAATGTAAAAAGATGTAGATTTACTTCAGCAGGTGTTCTTCATATTTAAAATACCTAAATTATAAAAGTAGAAGTATAAAAAATATTGTGCGAATTGACGCCCCGCGTGCGAAACACACGTGACTCGAATTTCGCTACGTCGCCCACCGCACGGACAATTCCGTTTGACCCTCCCGACTAACCCGGATCCATACGTGGTTTCAGCCTCACACGATCGTGCCAATCCCACCCCGGTGAGAGGTCGTTCGCAAACTACGACCTACCAAGACCCACGATTTAAACCGCGGCACCGGCACTCGCCCGCATTCGACTTCGACACGGCCGCTTAAGCGATCCATTCCTTCATCGGAAATCCGACACTGTTATCGTCGGCCCGACGTTCTATTAATTATCGGCTCCCCGCCCCACTCAAAACCCTTACGTGAAGCAGCATGAAGACCCAACAAAGGAAAGACGCAGCGAAACGGAAGAATTCAACAAGTACGCATTTTTTACACGACAAACACAAAAAAGCACACATATATCACGTAATTACAGCGCCAGAATGCACATATACAAATAGAACCAAAAGGACACAATGGACGCAGGGACTACCGCAAACGCGAACATCGGCAATCACTTACACAATTTTTACTAATGGACACGCCGCCACACACACACGTTCACACAAACCCAAAGAAATGGAAGTCGCACCTCCCTCTCAAGTCCTTGGCGACCTCTCTGTCCGTGTCCCGTCATGCCTTGACTCCTCTCGGAGCGGTCGGCGAGGTCGCTGCCTCGTGGCCTGCCCGTGCTGGCCCCCCACGCCACGACGAGCACGACGAAACAGAAGAACCCAAACCAAAGAGAGAACACGCCGAACCAAGAGAGCCACACGAACTGCGGAGCACTAACAAGAGAGACGAACAAGAGCCACAAAAGGCGCCGAACCAGAGACACGAACAAGAAGGAAAACCTCCTGCGCCTCCGACATATCCCCCGGCAGCCCCGCCACCGTTCTTGGCTCCACCCTCCTTACGAGGCGCTTCGAGAAGGGGGCGTTCCCTCTCGTTCCCCCGTCCCCGCGCCATCCGGGTGGGCGGAGAATCCGTCCTTGGGCCCGGGCCAGGAAGAGAAAACAAGCGGGGGAAAAACCGCGGCGCCCTGCTTGGGATTTCTCCTTCCTCTCGCGCGACGGTTATCCAGGCGAAAACCGTCGTACAGGACCCGGAGGATGGCGTTCGTTGGTGAGGTATGGCGAAATGGTGTGGTTTTGTGAGAGCGGTCTGGCGTTGTTCGAGTGTGGCGTGTGAGGTTAAGTGTAGTTGGTTTTCACAAACAAAGGTTAGAACAGAAAAACGCCTAACTCAAGGATCGCAGCCCGAATGAATCACATTTAAGTCCCTCTAAACAAGTGGTTTGGCTAAACTAACACATTACTCACAGAAATATATCTCACCTACGGGACCTGAATGGTGTAATGCGAATTTCCACAGCCGTAACAATATATTTAATGTTTAAAATTATAAAAGTAGGATTATAAAAAAATATATTATTTCCAATCATAAAAGTAGAATTACAAAAAAATATATTATCTACAATTATAAATGTAGAATTATAAATAAATAAAAATGATCTACAATTATAAAAATAGAATTATCAAAAATATATCATTTACAATTATCAAAGGAGAATTATAAATAATATCTATGTAAAATTATATCGTCCAGCGGGGAAATACCATTAGCATTCTGGCTTCAGCGTGGGAAGAA
>CM068952.1:200584066-200594880 GCA_035128595.1 Eptatretus atami
TAAAGTCTGTTTTTTTTAAGGAGGTGTGGGGGTTAAAAAAAAAAGTTTTTTCAATATATTTACAATTATAAAAGTAGAATTATAAAAATATATATATTATTTACAATTATAGAAGTAAGACAATATAAATATATTATTTACAATTACAAAATAAATATTTCAAACATTAAAATTTAAAAAGTAAAATAATATGAATTATCTGTTATTTAAGATTATAACAATAAAATAATATGAATGAACTGTTATTTTAAATTATAAAAGTAAAATGACAACAAAAATTTATGAACCTAGCAAAACTTGCTGTTGGTGTCATTATTATGGTGGGTGACTTGGGATATTGGGGTCTTGAGTTTGAGCCCTGTTGGCTGCTGAATTAACACCAGATGGTGGTGGGGTTTACTCAGCCAGTCATCCTTCTGAGGTCGGTGAAATGACTACAGGTGTTCTGGTATAAATGGTTGTTTTGGTCCTGTTCCATGCCTGCAACCACAGTGTGGTTATCTTCATCCTGATGAAGCAGCACTCATATGGAAGGAATAAAGGAAGGAAAACTATCTGTCCCCAGTGATGGGAAAAGTGTAAGTTAACCTATCAATTTAAATTATTTCATGGACTTCAAAAAGATTAATCGTGTTGCACTCTTAGTTTTACTCAGGACCAAAGCTCTGAGATATTTATACTTCCCACCGCAAAATGGTAGTAAAACATCGAGCAGCGGAGGTTGGATTCGTCTAAAAAGGGCAAATTATATATACTAGTACGGGCCCGTAGGGGCGTGCCCGTAGGTGAGTGCCAGTATGTGCAGCCTCTCTCGCCCCTCTCTCTCGCCCCCTCTCTCGCCCCCTCTCTCGCCCCCCTCTCTCGCCCCCCTCTCTCGCCCCCCACTCTCATCCCCCCTCTCTCGCCCCCCCACTCTCACCCCCCTATATCGCCCCCTCTCTCTCACCCCTCTCTCACCCCCCTCTCCTCTCCCCAACTCTCTTGCCCCCTCTCTCACCCCCCTCTCTCGCCCCCTCTCTCTCGCCCCTCTCTCTCCCCCCACTCTCATCCCCCTCTCTCGCCCCCTCTCTCTCGCCCCCTCTCTCTCGCCCCCACTCTCATTCCCCCTCTCTCGCCCCCCCACTCTCACCCCCCTATATCGCCCCCTCTCTCTCACCCCCTCTCTCACCCCCCCTCTCTCTCCCCAACTCTCTGCCCCCCTCTATCCCCCTAGTCTCGCCCTTCCTCTCTCCCCCCTCTCTGTCGCCCCCACTCTCATCCCCCCTCTCCCGTCCCCCTCTCTCGCAGATATTGGTCGACAGATAAATGGCCGTAACTTGGGAACTGCTCGTCCGATTAATATCAAACCTCGAAAAGGCACATCCGCGGGTCCCAGCAATATTCCTGGCAAGTTTCAATCAGATCGGACCATCAATCGTGCAAAAAAAATACAAATAATAAATAAATAAATAACATTAATTGTGACATCATTCGTGATGTCATAGCACCGTGTCTTGTCAATGGTCGACAGATAAATGGCCGTAACTTGGGAACCGCTTTGCCGATTGACATCAAACCTCGAAAAAGCACATCTGCGGGGCCCCGGCAATATTCCTGGCAAGTTTCAATCAGATCGGACTGGTGGTTGTCGAAAAACGGCGGTCGCAGACAGAAGACACACACACACACACAGATTGCTGGAATTATAGATATATATATTTTAAATTGTGTTACTCCATGAAGATCTTTATTGAATCTACTTTAATTCATATGTTCATGATGATTTTAAAGATTACTGGAAGGGACAATAATGTGACTGACTACGTTGTATCAAGAAAAATAAGGGCAATACCCCTGGGCGCTCACCTGGTAGAACAATGATAACAGAATGTACCAATGCACCAGTTATAGAAAAAATACCTATTTGGGGGGGGGGGGGGACAGACCGAACAGCCACTAGAACCTCCGATTTTTTTTACAGTAGCATGAACAAACTTTGGTACATCATGGCTGATGATGGTTGTGAGAAAGTTTCATCAAAATTGTGTGTATAGTTTTGGAAAAGAAGGCAATATACATATAGGGTGTGCACCCCCCGCCTTCACTTCCCCATATACTCCTTTAAACCCCGATATTTTTTTAATGTCGTGAACAAACTTTGGTACATACCGGGTGATGAAGGTTGTGGTCAAGTTCCATCTGAATCGTAAGTGTAGTTTCAGAGAAAAAGTTGGCAGCTTGTAGACAGACTTCTGGTCGCTTGTACATGATGTTGCGTTGAGCATGGGGAGTAACTGCTGAAATCTCTGTCCGGGTTCTTCCCGCCATCTTTGTTTTTTGTTGCTTTCACATTTCTTTCCAATTTTTTTTTCACAATTCTCTTTTCATTCTCATGCTTTCTTTTTCTTCTCTTACTCTCTTTTCTCTCTTTCATTATCTATCTCTCTCTAAGGAAAAGTGAATTCTTGCAGAAATTTTTCTGCAAGACTCACTTGTCTGCGCCTGGATGGGTTTGAGGGTGGTGGAGTAGCGGCTGAAACCCGAATCTTATCCAGGTTCCTCCTGATGACCCCATCTTTGCTTTATACTTCTTCGGGTTCCTTCTTGGTCTTACGTTTTTATTGCAAGTGTTTATGGACTAACGGACGGAAGACACGCCATCCCATAAGCTCACCAGAACTACGTTCCAGGTGAGCTAAAAACGAAATGAAAATGCAAAATAACCAATCATCAGATTTCCAAATGCAGTGAGGGAAGTGGCCGCTGTAAACTGGAGACAGACAAACGCACAGACAGCTACACGGTTCGCAATATATGGACGATGAAGATGAATATTTAAAATACTGTACCAAAATGGATTCACAGAGCTTGAAACAAAGTCTTTAGCAATATTGTTAAACTGATAAACGAGTGAAAATGGATTATCTTCATCAACTGCTGTGAAAACTAAAAATCTTACAAGATCAACATCTTCATCTTAATCTTCCCACAATATCACCTTTGTGGGACCTCCTAACCAATCCTTTCTGTGTTCCACGTCCGTTTGAAGCACAATGTCTGGATTCATTGAACAATCGTTTCATTAATCTATCATAATAGTGGGGCAACTTAGCTAAATATAGCATAACAATTGTGCATTTTGTGAGGAAAGCACCAAATTTGGCACACTGGTAGCCTATCATATTATGAACAGATTTGGATATTGGGCCATCTAAAATTCAGCCGCTGATGGCTGTGGCAGCCATTTTCCACTGCCATCAAAAATTTTGAGATGGCCCAATATCCAAATCTGTTCATAATATGATAGGCTACTAGTGTGCCAAATTTGGTGCTTTCCTCACAAAATGCACAATTGTTATGCTAAGTTGCCCCACTATAATAGGTTAAATGATGGGAATGTCTGGAAATATATTCAACTGATCTCAAGCTAAATCTGTGATTCTTTCTTTATAATCAATCACATTCAATCTTATCATTCATTTGTTCTTAATCCCACTTCCCTTGAAGCACAAAATATTCACAATTATAACATTATACATCGTGATGTATCAGGAATTGTGGGATTTGGTTATTATTTCACATTGCAAAAGTACCCGTTCCCCAGTGACGGTAAAAGTTGAAGTTAATCCATCAATTTAAATTATTTAATTATTTCATGGACTAATTTAATAGACTAAAAAGGTTAATTGTGTTGCACTCCAACACTCCGGCCTTTTCAATTTGAGATCCATATTGGTCGTCCTGTTTGTCAAAAAATATTGATCACTTCGGCCTCAAATCGGCCTCGGCCACATATCCCATGTTACTTCGAGCACGAAGGTGCATCTGTACCCCGAGTGTAGATTTTGTAGTTTTAAAGGTTGCACACAAAGCATGTCAAGCAGTGCACTCCCTTAAACCTCACATCTACTTTTGCCTGGAGGACAATCATGCTCATTTGTGCTCAGGGTGTGTCTGCTCAACCAGTTGGACAGCAGGTCAAACACCTGGGTGTGGCAGAACACACAGAACACATACTGACACAGGTAAACTCAGGTACGGTGGTGACAGATTGTTGCTTCCTTTTGCACCTAAACCCCAAAACGTAATCAAATCCATACGTACAGGGAGATACGTGCTTGTAGACTTGTAGACTTGTGATCCTTTCACCAAACCCATCATAAAGTGAATGTTAAATCACAAACTATCCTCTCACCGCCGGTGTGTATAATGTAGGAAACATACCTTGTCATGTTACTGAAGACTTTTGCAACACCAATGGTTTATGATGATTGTTATGACAATTTATTTTTAAGTCTTGAATTTACAATGCACCATAACAATGTAATATATACAAAAAACAGTTCGTTTTGGACTATTGGACCATGTATGCGCAGACAAATTGCCTTCACCCAATTGGTTGGATAGCTCGTCCGACTCCATCCACAATGTAACCTCCAAAAAAAATAATAAAAAAAAATCGTAATTTTGAATACATCATTCAAACAAAGGGATGAGCAATTTGCTCGATTTTCACTATTTGCTAGCGGAGAGGTTATTGCATTTGGTTTCAGTTTGGTTGTTACTTGCGAAAATAGAAGATTTTTTCAAGTACATTGGTTGGTCGCGTGCGTTATTCTGTCTGTCTGTTTGTCTGTTAAGAACAAACAGGTCAAAAGGTCAACATAGGCCAAAGGTCAACAATTTTGTCAGATTTCTAAAATTGTCAATTTTCATCCGATTGACTTGAAATTTGAAGAGGATTTGCATATTTGATCATTGAATTCAACCACCAATTATTTTTTAAGGTAAAATTTGTTTTATGGCTTTCACAAGTATCGTGCTCTGCACGACCTCTGTCTTGTTCTGTTTTTGTTTGTTTGTCTGCACAGAGTGTGTGAACGTTTGTAGGGGGTGGGGTGGGCAGATATTACATCAGTCCAGTTAGAAATGCATCAGCTAGTATGCTTCGTGTAGTTTCACCAATTTCAATGTATTAAGTAGGGAAATGTTAACTTAAGGATCGTCCTGTTTACATGTGCATCATACGAAGGGTGATGCATTGTCAGTAAATAGACAGGGTTTAAGGTGAAGGAATTGCACGTGTAACCTTCTGTGAACCATGGGTGAGACACCGTGTGAGGCCTTGGGAAAGAAAGGGGAGAAGCTTGAAAGGGGACATCGTGAAAGGAAATAGCGAGAGGAGGGGTTTCAAGGCCTCCCGAGGAGAGGAGTTTTTGTAACCTCATGAGTGGAAGAATTGGTTCAATACGGAGAATGTGAAGCCCCCCGTTAACTATCAGAACCCCCTTAAAAATCAGATGAAGGTTCTCGTGTGCTTCTTGTGATTCCCGCGTGTGTGACAGCACCATTGATTGCCATCCAAGGGCGAAACAGCTAGTTCGGTTCATCCATTCAGCGTCAGTCTTAAATGAGGTGGGACAAGACAGAATGTGCAATTAGAATGAGTATATCTCCATAAAGTATTGTGACGGTTCTCTGAAACTAATTCCCCAAGGCAATGGCACACAGCATATCGCACTTCCTGAGATAGTTATTTCATTAGTATTCATTCCAGAGAGCCCTTCCCTTATGTCTAATGGGTTTATGGGCCAATATGCATTGTGTGGGATTAGGTAGTTTTTTTTCCCATTCTTTGCCCGTCTTAATCCAGCACACGAACCTCTCTTTCACGCAAGCATACATTCATGCAGTTAATTTGCATACACATGCCAAATTCCCATTTCAATTAAGTGCCATTATCCAACGGGAATATCACTAAAACCTTCACCATACTCAGCTCACCAACGCCACAACGATTGCACAACCTCAAAACGCCTTTATTACAATCACCACACTATCGTAACATCACACAAGTTCGCTGTATATTAGCCATTGATGCCTCAACCACAATGAACAATCATGCAACCACAAGAAAACACCACACCACAACTAATCACTATGCTGCCGCTACCATTGTATCAACCACAACAACTCTGGATGTCCACCACAGCCTTTCGTAGTAACAGTGAACAATAGGCACAACATACCATTTCAGATATTTGGATCTGGATGTTCAGGCATCTAACTCAGGGCATAAGTGTGCACTAAGCACCATTCAATATCGTCAGCATAGCCAGAGCGCTCCGCTCAATTGTGGTCCCCATTGGGTGTCCGGCGCACATTCACGCCCGGAGAGCACAGACAAATACCCCAGCGCCACATTAAGTACAGGGCTCTGTCATATGGAGAAAACTGGAGATAAATGGCGACATCTTCAGGGCTGTGCCCATACATGGGTGAAACCAGCGCTGGGGTAATGGTGCGTACACCAATGGGGGTGCTGGAAAAACCCCACAACCCATTCCGATCCATTTTTGGTCTCCTCCCTCGCCAAATAACTATAAAAAGCTGTGCTGTGCGTTCTGCACAGAAAGTGCGTGTGGTTCAACAGAGCTCGCAATTCAGCTTGGTTTGGTGGCGAGAGGCAGAACGGAGAGGTGGAGCGAGGATTGCGGATCGGAGCGGAGGTGAAATGAAGTTCTCGGAGTGGAGCACTGGGCGAGTGAGAGATCCGGGCGCCAGACCAAACACAGTCATAGGGCCAAGCCAATAGCACCAACACTTACAGACTTGCTTACACTTTATCAAGCTATTTCATCACATGTTCTTCTTTTCGGTCTCATCTGCTGTAGTTGCATATTCATAAAATGAGCGATCAGCGATCGCCTGCGCAGGTTCCGAACGGTTGTCCCCTTCAGGGCGGCCCCACGGATACGCACCTTTTACAGTTTCCTATTTGCACCTCATTTGCACCCTCAATTGCACCTCACCCTCACTTGCACCTCCTCAGACCACACACCCCGGACACCATCAGTATTCCTCCTCTTTCCCCATCATCAACGACTGGGCCACGCGGGTTAATCAACCCCGCTTGGTAATCAATAGGTCACAACCAGCTCGTACTTTTCTCATCTTCCATGCTTTTCTAACTTTCCTCATAACGATTCTCATGGCACATGTTTTGTTGACATAAATAATATTGTGTAAGTATTAGATCAGTTTAGTTCTGCCCTGTGTCTTCTTTGTTTATGACTTTATAATCGCTGCACCTCACCAATCCTTGCTTGTCTCTGCTGTACTTATTTCCCCTGTATTGAAACCAGTGCTTGCTTGTGTCACATCCTTTCCTTGCCCTTGTTGAAAATAAATCTGTGGCTTGTGAGGGGCAAGAGCAGTACACGGAGAGTGAGAAAATCTCTGCTAAATTGAGTTTTTGACGTAAGGTGCGACTCCGCCACAGGGACAGCAATGAGGTTGATCAAACTGAAGGAGACAATAGCCATGGAGAGACACCAAGGAGTCGGGGATGTCCTGTGGTATGAAGAATTCAGTTAAGCAGATTATCTCCGCTTTATCGGCAGCGCCCTGTATTGAGAGATCTGTCAGGTTGGAAAGGAAGCCTCGGATGTTTCAGATCGAGATGGTTAGGGACAGGGGGAAAGGTCAGGTCAGGTATGGGAGCATGCGCTGGAGCGGTGCGGCGCTGCGTCGGCTTTCTGCCGGTACTCCAAGGGCCTCCGTCTGGCCATTCCACAGACAGATGCCAGGCCCATCCCCATCTCTTTGATATGCCGATCAACCTGCTGCAACCACGAGGCAAGTGGTCGGCCCATTAGCCTACTCCACTCACGAGACCCCCTCGCTGAGAGAATCTGGTGAGCAGGACCAGCGTCAGGAAAATGAGCCACATGTCCATACAGCCACAGCTGACGCTCATGGACTATGCAGGTAACAAATCTCATTTGAGTCTCTCAGCAACTGCTTGTTGGGCACAAAGTCTGACCAGCGATAGCCAAGGATTCTCCAAAGAGACCAGGTACCAAAGGAATTAAGTCTTCATCTCAGATCCCTGGTCAGAGTCCAGTCTCGCATCCATAGAGCAAGACTGGAAGCACCAAGGACCTGAAGACTCAGACTTTGATCGGCCTGCACGGGTGCCGGCAGCGCCACACCCCATTATCCAGTGAATCCATGACTCCCCAGGCCCGACCCAGATGTCTATTGACCTCTGTCTCACAGCCAGCAGAGACATGAATATCACTGCCAAGGTAAGAAAATCTCTCCATAACCTAAACATCTTCACCACAAACAGGTACAAACAGGACAGCAGCATCCGAGATGTCATTGAAAGCATGGATCTTAGTTTTGACCCAGGAAACCCGTAATCCCAGCGGCTCCGACCCCTCATTCAACACCTTGAGGGCCCCCAAAAGGATGTACAGAGTCTCCGCAAAGATGACTGCATCATCTGTGAAATCAAGCTCAGAGATCTTGACATTCCCAATCGATGTACCGCAGCTTGATCTCTCCAACATCCTCCCCAGAATCCAGTCCATACAAGTGCCGAAAAGTGTGGGGGCCAGTACACACCCCTGACGACACTTCAGTATACAACTGGAATAAGTCAGAGATGGTACCACCACATCTCGCAGCACAGGAGGAGAGGAGCTGCTGATAGACATAGGTATGTGGAAAGGAGCAGGAGAGGATGCAGGATGGGGGAAGCCATGGAATGAGGTTCTGGGAAGGGGGCAAAGCCAGAGGGCCAGGGGGTTGAAGTTTAGACGAGACAGGATGAGGGGAAGGAGAAGAAGGGATGGTACTGATGTGGAGGGGTTTGACACCATGAATGGACGTGAAGGGGAAATGTCTGTCGTGTGCACACAGCCTTTGCAAAATTGATGCTTCAGGATTCCCAGACTGGATAATCTGTGACAGGCTTCATCGGTGGGGTGGTGGTAGATCACGTGTTTTTAGTTGAAGCATGGAGGAAAATTCAGCTGAAAGTAAAAGAGGAAGTATGACAGATGTAATGAGGAGGAACGATGGCACGATGATATACTATTATTATATAATATATAATATATATACTAAAATATATAATATACACATGTATAATATATTATATATATATAATATATATATAATTATATATATACACATATTATATACTACATTTCAACATTTATATATATATATTGTTACGGAAATGGCCCTTACGGAATACTAAATATAAATTAGCTCTCTTCCCCATTAAATTAATGTATAGATAGGTTGTGTGGTATAAGGGACTATGTGTGTGTCGGAGGTGTAACAGACTGTTTTCGTGTTCGTGCTATGGTGGTGAAACGAGAGAAACGAGAGATCGCTATTATTCCTTCCTCATTGCGGAATCGGCCCCTCCCAGTCGGCTGAGAGGAGTGCCTCGAGCGAGGGTGTGGCCTGGACAGGAAGTGACGTGAAGGGAGGAGCCTTTGTCAGGGAGTCGCCGAGACCGACGTGTGTCGAAGGAGCTCGCTGTCGAGGCGAGAGAGAAAAAAAAAAGCAGTGGTGAAGCGGGAGAGAAAGCGGAACCTGCACATCGATTCCTCACGACTCGAAGGAGAAAGAAAAGGGACGAAAGGAGACTGTGTGTGGAGAACGCCGGGTTCTCGAAACGACGAACGAAGGGGCATCGTGTTGGGTCTGCCGGAGAGACGCTGAACCGACCTGCACGTCGGTGATTCGACCGAGAGGAACTGAGGACGAAGCGGGAGTCGGGCTTCGAGGCGGGAAGGCCGGAGAGGATACGCCGGAGCGTTGAGGTCCTTGCTCACCTCACGGCTCGACATTGTGATCCGCCTGCGGAATCGGACCTCGACTGGGACCTTGTATGGAGAACAGCCAGGCGGATGATGGTCGTTGTCTGACCCTGAGAGAGAGATCGGCGGTCTCGCATCGTCGACGCTGCTCGGAGCCAGAACGCGCTGAGGAGAAAGTGCGCACACGCGGTGACGAACAAGAGGCAACGGGAGTTGCTGCGCCATCTCCTGCTGCGCGGCACGTTGGAGGCGGGGGTTTGAACCCGTGGACACCACCGCTGTTACGAGCGACCTTCGTGCTTTTGGGACACGGTCCTCTCGTCCATGCCATCACCAAGTACTCTGTCTCGTCCTGCATGCATGTTTGTTTGCACGTTGTTGTATAAGGCATTTTTTCGTAGTAATCCCCTCGAAACCTTTTCGCCGTGGTTCCCTAGTTAAGAACGGGTTGATTGTTAATAAAACCACTGTCGTGTTATTTGCTTGTGTTGTGATCCTGATGTCCCCAATAAATCTGGTTAATTCTGATGAAGTTGCCGCTATGGATTATGCGTGTCGCGTCGAGGAACGATCCGTTCGATTGGCATACGACCAAAATGGTTACAGACTGGTAGACTCCGCTCGGTCACTGACAAAGAGGGGTTCTATCTCCCCAACTGGTAAGGTACAGGATTACGTTGGTATCGCGATTAAAGACGCGCGACCCAAGGCCTGTGCTGAGCCGGCCGGCGTTATAAACTCCCGGAGACGGTGGTGGCGAGGGTGGCACCAGGGACCGGTCAGATTCCCGCGCCACCCCGGATCCGCAACAATATATATATATATATATATATATATATATATATATATATATAAATAATATATCATCACATACATATAGTATATATACACATATACATATACATATATATATATATACATACACTGATGAGCCAAAACATTATGAGCACCTGCCAAATTCTGCTGTTGGTCCTCCATGTTCTGCCAAAACATCGCCGACCTGCGGAGGCATGGACTCCACAAGACCCCTGAAGGTGTCCTGTGGTATCTGGCACCAAAACATTAACAGCAGATCCTTCAAGTCCTGTAAGTTGCGAGGTGGAGCCGCCGTGGATTAGACTTGTCGGTCCAGCACATCCCACAGATGCTCAATCGAATTGAGATCTGGAGAATTTGGAGGCTCGGGCAACACCGTGAACACTTCATCATGTT
>CM068952.1:200604928-200642863 GCA_035128595.1 Eptatretus atami
AGAAATATTAGATTTCAAGCAGGTGATTCTCCTTTACTTTGGAATTGAACTCACCTGTGGTGATTGCAGTGTCTGCTATATAAAAGTCACTCATTCAAACAGTTTGAAGAGAAAGGAGTCATTCTGCTGTTTTGGTCACCGTGTGTACCACAATGAGCATGGAGAAAAAAGAAAACCAGAGAATTTTCTGAAGGTCAGACACAAGATTGTAACCAAGCATGGACAATCTCAAGGCCACAAGTCCATCTCCAGAGACATTGATGTTCTGTGTCCACCGTTCGCAATGTTATCAGGAAGTTTAAGGCCCATGGCTCTGTAGCCAACTTCCCTGGCCGTGGCCGCAAGAGAAAACTTCATTGAAGATTGCAGCGAAGGATTGTTCAAATGGTGGAGAAAGCACCTTGATCACTGCCAAACACATTCAAGCTGACCTTCAGACACAAGGTACGACAGTTTAAACTTACACCATCCATAGCCAACTCAATGAAAGGGGTTCTATGGGAGGAGACCCAGGACCCCACTGCTGAGAGAGAGAGAAATAAGAAAGCCCAACTGGAGTTTGCCAAAACACACCTGAACGAGCAAAATCTTTCTGGGAGAATGTCCTGTGGACAGATTAGACCAAGTTAGAGCTTTTTGGTAAAACACATCATCTCTGTTTCTAGAAATCAAAATGAATCCTTCAAAGAAAAGAACACCATCCCAACAGTCAAACATGGCGGAGGTTCAGTGATGTTTTGGGGTTGCTGTTCTGCCTTGGCACTTGGTACCTTCAATGTGTGCATGGCATCATGAAATCGAGATTACCAAGGAATTTTGGAGCGCAATGCTCAACCCAGTGTCAGAAAGCTGGGTCTCCGTCGAAGGTCATGGGTGTTGCAGCAGGACAATGACCCAAACACACTTCAAAAAGCACCCAGGAATGGTTCCAGACAAAACGCTGGACTGTTCTGAAGTGTCCAGCAATGAGTCCAGATCTGAATCCCATTCAACACCTGTGGGGAGATCTGAAAACAGCAGTTGGGAAAGACACCCTTCAAATCTGGGAGAACTGGAGCAGTTTGCACAAGAAGAGTGGACAAACTACCAGTAGAGAGGTGTATGAAGCTCATTCATGGCTCGAGGAAGTGCTTGACTGCAGGTATTTTGTCCAAAGTCTGTGATACCAAATAATAAGTCGAGAGTGTAATAATATTGTCAATGCCATCATTATTATCTTGCATTTTCATGATATATATATAGGAATTCGACTAAAATTAAAGGTATATCAAGTTCGATAAAAACAAAGGTTCTGTCATATTAACAGTGAAATGAAGGCTTGTGGAGACAAAATACTTTTGTCAATTTCAACTTATTTTTACAGAAAATTGTGAGTTATTTGAAAAAAAAGTGCAAGGTGCCAATATTTTTGGCCACGACAGGACGTGGGACACTCATTCAATCTTGTGCCATTGTAACACAACTTAAGGGACATACAGTATAATACTGTATCATTAATACGATTAAACTTTTCCTCCAACCTCCCAAACCTTCCCCTCCCCAATGCTTCCTGCATGGCCTCCTTCCTTCGCTTTGCTCAATCTTCCTTCCCTTTTACCTACTTCCACATTACCCCAAACTCCCTTATCTTTTTAATTCAATGTGCAAAATATAACAGTGTTCAACACACACATCCCATGGTGGACACGGATGACTCTTATTATAGTTCGTCTGGTATTTTTTTTTTTTTTTAAGTTTATCACTCAATGTCATTGTCAACTTCCAGATAGAAAAGCCAATAAATAATGTTCTACCGTTACTTCGTATTTCGTCACACAGTCGACCAGATGAAGGTCGTGACTACATGGTAGAAATTGTCATAAAAATCAGTCAAACAATGGTGGAGTAGCTAGACAGGTAAATGTGACAACAATAATGACTAGACGCAGTGGTGGGGCGGATTCTGTTACCACAGTCCGCAACCACCACTCACCGACAACAGTGGGTTCCAGGTCCACGAAGACCGCACGTGGGACGTGTTTCCCTGCTCCGGTCTCGCTGAAGAACGTGTTGAACGAATCGTCGACGATTCCGACGGTCTTGTCGCTGGGCATCTGTCCATTGGTCTGGATCCCGTGCTCCGGCAGTAAAGTTCCCAGCACGCATTGCCCATCTGCACTCCGGCTTGGCCACATGGATGGAGATGCACTCGCGCTGCACGGCCGGGACGCGAGTGGTGAAAAGCAAGTCGTTTCGAAACTGCGGCATTTTTAACCTCAAAAGCACAAAAACCGGTTCATTTCCCCATTTTTGGAGTTCACTTCTCTACATTGTACAACCATCTATATCGACACCACAAATGGTACGTAAACATGTTTAGAGGAATGAAAAACAACTTCCAGCACAAAGTTTTGGTATGTAAATAAAACCGGGTATGCTACTCCTCAATAATATATTTATTTACATACATGTACAATCCAAGTTAGTAATTTAACCTAGTAAAGTGTATAACCACAAACAGGGTTTGTATTCATTATTAATATATTTGTTTACATACATGTACAATCCAAAGTTAGTAATTTAACCAGTAAAGTGTGTAACCACAAAAAGGCTTTGTACTCATTATTAATATATTTATTACATACATGCACATCCAAAGGTTAGTAATTTAACCTAGTAAAGTGTATAACCACAAACAGGCTTTGTACTCATTATTAATATATTTATTTACATACATGTACAATCCAAGGGTTAGTAATTTAACCGAGTAAAGTGTATAACCACAAACAGGCTTTGTACTCATTATTAATATATTTATTTACATACATGTACAATCCAAGGGTTAGTAATTTAACCGAGTAAAGTGTATACCACAAACAGGCTTTGTACTCATTATTAATATATTTATTTACATACATTCACAATCAAAGGTTAGTAATTTAACCTAGTAAAGTGTATAACCACAAACAGGCTTTGTATTCATTATTAATATATTTGTTTACATACATGTACAATCCAAGGGTAGTAATTTAACCGAGAAAGTGTTAACCACAAACAGGCTTTGTACTCATTATTAATATATTTTGTTTACATACATGTACAATCCAAAGGTTAGTAATTTAACCGAGTAAAGTGTGTAACCACAAACAGTGCTTTCTCATTATAATATATTTATTTACATACATGTACAATCCAAAGGTTAGTAATTTAACCTAGTAAAGTGTATAACACAAACAGGCTTTGTATTCATTATTAATATATTTTTTTACATACATGTACAATCCAAAGGTTAGTAATTTAACCTAGTAAAGTGTGTAACCACAAACAGGCTTTGTACTCATTATTAATATATTTATTTACATACATGTACAATCCAAGGTTAGTAATTTAACCAGTAAAGTGTATAACCACAAACAGGCTTTTATCATTATTAATATATTGTTTACATACATGTACAATCCAAGGTTAGTAATTTAACCTAGTAAAGTGTTAACCACAAACAGGCTTTGTATCATTATTAATATATTTATTACATTCATGTACAATCCAAGGGTTAGTAATTTAACCTAGTAAAGTGTATAACCACAAACAGGCTTTGTACTCATTATTAATATATTTATTTACATACATGTACAATCCAAGGGTTAGTAATTTAACCTAGTAAAGTGTTGTAACCACAAACAGGCTTTGTACTCATTATTAATATATTTTTTACATCATGTACAATCCAAAGGTTAGTAATTTAACCTAGTAAAGTGTATAACCACAAACAGGCTTTTACTCATTATTAATATATTTTTACATACATGTACAATCCAAGGGTTAGTAATTTAACCTAGTAAAGTGTGTAACCACAAACAGGCTTTGTACCATTATTAATATATTTATTTACATGCATGTACAATCCAAGGGTTAGTAATTTAACCTAGTAAAGTGTAAAACCACAAACAGGCTTTGTACTCATTATTAATATATTTTTTACATCATGTACAATCCAAGGTTAGTAATTTAACCAGTAAAGTTGTAACCACAAACAGGCTTTGTACTCATTATTAATATATTTATTTACATGCATGTACAATCAAGGGTTAGTAATTTAACCTAGTTAAAGTGTAAAACCACAAACAGGCTTTGTACTCATTATTAATATATTTATTTACATACATGTACAATCCAAGGGTTAGTAATTTAACCTAGTAAAGTGTGTAACCACAAACAGGCTTTGTACTCATATTTAATATATTTGTTTACATCATGTACAATCCAAGGGTTAGTAATTTAACCTAGTAAAGTGTGTAACCACAACAGGCTTTGTACTCATTATTAATATATTTATTTACATAGCATGTACAATCCAAGGGTTAGTAATTTAACCTAGTAAATGTTGTAACCACAAACAGGCTTTGTACTCATTATTTAATATATTTTATTTACATGCATGTACAATCCAAAGGTTAGTAATTTAACCTAGTAAAGTGTAAAACCACAAACAGGCTTTGTACTCATTATTAATATATTTATTTACATACATGTACAATCCAAGGGTGTAATTTAACCTAGTAAAGTGTGTAACCACAAACAGGCTTTGTACTCATTATTAATATATTTATTTACATTCATGTACAATCCAAGAGTTAGTAATTTAACCTAGTAAAGTGTGTAACCACAAACAGGCTTCGTACTCATTATTAATATATTTATTTACATACATGTACAATCCAAGGGTTAGTAATTTAACCTAGTAAAGTGTGTAACCACAAACAGGCTTTGTACTCATTATTAATATATTTATTTACATGCATGTACAATCCAAGGGTTAGTAATTTAACCTCGTAAAGTGTAAAACCACAAACAGGCTTTGTACTCATTATTAATATATTTATTTACATACATGTACAATGCAAGGGATTAAGGGTTGGGAATTCGTTTTGCACAACTTAATAATATAACTATATTCAATAACTAAATTATTCGTTTTAATCGAAGAGTGAAGTTAAAAACTTACCATTTCCTCGAAATTGTTGACCGAAGACAAAACAATAAACGAGATCGACAAGCCGATATCCGGTGATTGACCGGGACGCGGCAGAAATATTTGACAATATTTAAACCCAGAACGAGCTTTATAAACCCCCTGCAAACATGAGAGGCCACGCCCACGGGCCGCGATTGGTGAAATCATGGATGTGGGTGTGGTCGGTCCTCTCTGATTGGAGATTATGATTGTGCTGATTGGTCAGGGGATTATGATTGTGCTGATTTGGATGTTGTTGTAACCAAAGTGGTTGTATTATTTAGTTATTTTCATCGTCGATTTGGGGTCTAACAGTAAATCTGAGGGCAAAATGCACTGGGCTTTGAGCTGTCCAGCCACGGTTCCCTTAGCGACCGACTCATCCTGGTGCTTTGCGTGTAAGGTGCTGCATCGATGAGTACCCCATCCTTCAGAGGGTACACCCCTTGATCTTTGGAGCACATCGGTAAATAATTCGGTTTTTCACCGAAGGGTAGGCCATGGTGTGTCGGTATCCTGAAGTAATTCCTGACCTGACACTGCAGCACCCGAGATGAGGGAGTGACGATCTGTTCGGTGCCAATTCACAGCCATGGAACCTTCACCTACTCGTGGTGCGACAGCCATGATCCAGTATATCCTGAATCTGAACCGTGAAGAGAACTTCACCTCGTGTGAGATTGGGCTCCAAGATCCCAGAGCTGGGGGTGACGGATCCCAAAATCCTGAAACAATAAATATGATAAATTTTGCCAGACTCGGGCCGAGTCCTCATTACTAGAGTTCGAGTCCTGAAACGTCGAGTCCCACAAAAATGGACTCGAGTGCTACAACACTGCTCCCTAATACTCCCAAATCCCCTTCCTTAAACTTCCCCACATCCCTCATTCAGTCATTATCCCAAACCCCTCCCTTAACCTTCCCACCTCCTGAATAATCACAAACTCCTTTCCTTGAACATTCCCCCTCCATAATACTTCAAAACTCCTTTCTTTAACATTCACATTTCCCTAATACTCTCATACACTACCATTGCCAAACTTTCCTTCACCTTTCCCACTCTTATCATCCTCCATTATTTTATACAATTCAATCTAGTCACCGCTACCCCCTTCACTCCAGCAAATACAGATAGTGACGTCTCAGACGTCGTTCCAAAATATCCCATAAATGCTCAATTGGGTTCACATCTGGTGACTGAGCAGGCCGTGACATATGGATAACATCAGCGTCATGCTCATCAAACCATTGGGCAACCACACGTGTTCTGTGGATGGGGGCATTGGACGAGTCTCCTCTTGCAACCATAATTTTTGGCAACTAGGCCTGTGCAGCATCTTTATACATGACCCTAAGCATGCTGGGATGTTACCTGCTTCATTAACACATGGGCCGCACCTGTGGGTAAGCCGTTGCTTGGTGTACATCATTTACCCAGGTGTTTCCACTTTTTTTGTCCACTACCTGTACATAATAAGCAGATTGCTCCAAGCTATAAAACCCAAAATAACCACACCTGCACGGATGTTTACAGGAGTTAATTTGGGGTGAAGTAGTGTGCACACCTTGACGGAAGGAAGTCGTGTAAAACCTCGAACCAAACAGGAATACATTGAGGCAATCAAGTTGAATAAGCGACGATGATGCATAGTTTGTTACCATCGTGAAACAAACTTCGCTTTCAAATGAAACATCAAACAGGTAAGGATTCCGTAACGAACAAGCGACGCGGCCATGATGAAAGAGACAACATTGGAACGAGTCTTTGATTCGAGGTTTGTGCTCGCCAAGTTCATTGCAAGCGCTTTGATTAATAATCGACGACATCATGTCATTTCATCCCTTGATCCGAACCCCAGCAGCTCGTGCTAAACATCATGACGGTGAAGGGAAGCCAGAGGGGGCAAGCCTCGACCTGCTTTGACCGTAGGAAGCCCCCCCGAGCCAAACGTTCCTCCCCAACAGCTGGGCAGACACAGGAATCACATTCGTGCCAAAGGATTGTACCTCCTTTGGATTCCGTGTCATGTTAATAAAACGAGCGTAAGAGTGTGTAACTGAACATGGAATGAGCTTACACAGCAGCGATGAACTGGAGAATGAATTCGCAATCGAGTTATTCGACTCATTCGGATAAAGTTCAAGAAGGAATAAGAAGATAGTCTCTCAATCACTCGCACCGAGCAAACGGCACAAGCGGCTCCTGGTGCGAGCGTCCCAGCGTGTCTTGGGAAATCCATACATTATTCAGGAAATTTAACAAAAAAGGAAAACAAAACTCAGTTGGAGGGGGGTTTGGAGGAGGGGCAGGGGGAGACACAGCAAACCGCATAAAATAATCTTCCAAGCTAAAGAAGCTTCAGACACAAAACGAGAAGTATTGTTAAAATGACAAGGAAGCTGTGGAAAGTTCTGGAGAAAGTTGGAATTTTTATTATTATTATTAATACTCATTTGTGATGGAGTTTGTCCGCAGGATCATCTGTCTACTTATTGTCTGCAGAGGGTGGAAGGAGTAAAAGGAAGAGGATGATCGGCGAAAGAAAGGGGGGGAGAAGGGAACGGGGTTTCGGAGGAGAGTGGAATAAGGGAAAGGAAGGGAGTGTGATACATGGAGCAAACGTACCACACTCGGTGGTATTGTGGTTAGACTCGTTAGAAGCACCCGCTTTCAGTCCTGGGGGTCGGTGGCTCGAACCGCAGCCGTCGTACCAAAAAAAATTTAACGGTACGTGCTGCTTCCTTGCTTGATACTCAACATATAAAGAGAAAATCGACAACACACGATGGCAGCATCGTAACCCAGAGTGCTCCGGGAAGTTATGTCACTTCCTCCAAAGTCACCGACCGGTGGTCGTGTTCGTCTGAAGCCAAGTCTGGTGACGTCTCGTGCATCCGTCTGCTTGCGTGCCCACGATTAGTGTGAAAGCTCAGTGTCTCCAAGTTCGGCACGCTTCTTCATGTTAAAAACCTTTCCCATTACCATAGCGATACGCTTCACACCAAGGAACGCAGGAAGAACACACAAAGCTGCATCGTTTTTCTTTTTATTCAGGTGCAGTTCTTCCTGTTCAGTTCAACTCTCGGTCCATTTTGGAATCACAGTTATTGCCAAGAATGCAAAGCAGAACAGCATTATGTCAGGAATGTTTTTACAACATTTAGCAAAGTGTGCAAGAAAGATCGAGCTGCGAAAAGAGGAATCCTACGAGCGGAGGGCAGGACGCGTCCGTCCCGCATGACCAGGGCCTCGTGTCCGCAATATGCATCGATGATACAACGGGACGGCTCAAGGACGCCGGCGAGAATCCTTCGGGACGCGCCGTACACGATACCAAATTCTTCCTAACTGGAAGCTTCTCTAGATCAAGATTTACTCAACGTATCGAACCTCAAAAGATCGATCGATCGACGAGGACTCTCGATCGCACGACCATTTCCAATCAGGACCCTTCATCTGAAGATCGTCCGAAATTAATTTTAAAAAAAAATCTAAAAACGAGTTTAATAAAATGGATCTGAAGATTAAAAAAAAAAAAACATCCTTCAATGTTCACCTTCGACATATAAGGAGGAACTTTTGGATTCTTTCGTTGTTCGAGTTAAGTTCAATTCTGTAGTGTGATGATTACTTCCTGGAAATTACCTGGAAAGGAGGAGACGCAACTCCGGTAGAAGCCGAGTACGTTTAACCACAAAAACGGAGGATCGGTCCGCCGAGCTATCCCAGCTTTGTCGCACGTTACGATAGACTCGGCGTTCGAGTCAGACTTGCGACAAAGTGTTGCCTTTGGATGAAAGCTACAAAAAGCAACAGTCAAGTTCAACCCGCAGCGCTCGGTGCGTTTAACAAGCGCAACGACGACGAATATAAACTGAACCTTCAGAGGGAAAAAACAAAGCAACTCGTGCAATTGGTGTTGGGAATGTTTAAAAACAATTTTTAAAAACCACCTGAACGAAATGGCAATGGAACTGAACACACTTTCAAAAATCTGAACAGTACAACCGGGCAAATAAATAATAATAATAATAATAACAATAATAACAATAATAATAAAATATATTTATATATATAATTAAAGCAACAGTTGTCTTCGTAACAAAGAACTGCAGTGTTCATTTTACAGTACAAACCTGTGCAAAACAACTCCTTAGATATCTTGAGTAAAGAGACAGTGTTCACTGAGCAATGCAATCGAGGATGAGGGCGCGCGGACACACGTACGAGACTTATTTACACGAGCGATGACCCGCGCACACAAAGCCTCCGAGCATTTATTTTACAGCCCAACGTTAGAAACAAACACGGCGACGAACGACTACTCCTCGATACGGACGCCACGGCGGCGAGATCAGAGTCGGATCGAAATTTCCTTTGGGAAACGTAATGACTGCCGGGGTGGCCTGACCGATGGAGGTGTGACGAATGCTCGGGCCTCGTTCGAAGCGAACGAAAACGACGTTTATTGACAGAGCTCGGCTCGGACGGGGTTCCGGCGAACGGCTCCGTGGGACGGCATGCATTTCATCTCCGGCTCAAAACCCCCTAACGCGTACAAAGGAACGGCTTTATGACATCACACGACGCTTTGACATAAGAACGTTGCGACATGCGCCCTGCGTGCTAACACTGCGGCAGCTCGAAGACCTAACTGGGGACCGAGAGAGAGACCTCGGGAGCATTGACGGCCGCCGGTCCCCACGTGCGGACTACGGCGGTTCGGTGGACATCGAAACATGCAGCGTCTTCGCGTGAGAAACGCGATCCTTTCCTATGTTACAAAAGTACAGAATGCGAACTAAGTGGTTGGAATGGTACTTGCGTTTTAAAACACCAGAACGAGGCGTCGAATGCGGGATGAAACCAATCGCATCATACAAAGAACACAAAACTTTTAAAATACCACGTGCTACGCCTTTGGCCTTCTACATTCCCGCGACGATCCCAGGCAGATGGACACCTCGAGAAACTTCCGATCGAGTGGCTGCAGCAGAACCGGTTATTTGAAAGCCACGAACTCTCCTGCACAGGAACAAAACGACAATTTCACTCAAACACAAAACCAACATTTACATCTCTTCATCAAAGATAGTCAATTATAGAGAGTTTGAGTCAATCTTTGAAATACATTTCAATTTTGAAACTCAAAACCACAAACCACACACTATGCAAATGCAGACAAGGAGTTTGCCAACAACGAGGGGCTGCCAGGATAACCCGAGAGTTTTGTGCGCACGTGTTTTAGCTGTCTTGCCTGGGTCGAATCCCGACCCAGCTGTAAACTGTCTCCACCCTCCCCACCCCCCCCCCCCCCCGAACCCCCAAACACTCAGAATACTAAACCTATTCCGCTCTTCACCTCTCCATTCCCCCACCACACCTCTTCACCTCTCCATTTCACCAATTTCCCTATTTCTCAATGTCCTTTTCTTCTCGCACTCCTTGTCGACCTAGCCCCCCTCCCGTTTCCGATTTTTGCGAGCTCATAAGCATGTAAGGTGTGATCGAACCGTAGCCTGCAGCCTGGATGGGTGTTTTGGGAGATGCGCAGGTGTACAAGCTGAAATCCTCCGTCTGGAAACCCGCACGGTTGAGCGAAGGTTCGGATGCGCTGCGGTGGATCTTCGGCAGTGACCTGGCCAGGAGGTCAATGGATGCCAAGATCTAAAAGGACATGGGCCAATGCATTGTAAACACATTGGCGCGGGCTTCAACGTCAAATCGTTACAAACCATCCTTCAAAAGGATCTCCGTGTGCACGACGACACTGGAAGTCATCGTCAGTACCTGCGGGAAGAGCAGCCTATCCTCCCTCTTCTTCTTCATACAATCCACCATGAGTCTCTTCATAGCTTTGGGACAATTACTGCGGATTTTACTCAGGTCTGGCGATAGGTACCCTCGACCCACCATGAAGATGATCTGAAAGAAAAACAAATAAATGTTTGTGAAGACAGCACCAGCTGTCAAAGAGAACGGAGTGGTACATGTGCTGTGATGACGATCAATTATAATTATCGACTAATGTATCGAATAGCTCAAGTCGCATGTGCACACACCTCCATTCGGGATAACCTATGTGGTTTAACCTTTGCAATCATAACATATAGAGCAAAAGCTTCTGAACTTTGACCTCAGCCCTTACTGTTATTCTTACCTTTCAGATATATGTCACAATTTTAAAATGTCCTGGAACGTGCAATTTGGATTCACATCCAACGAAAACAGCACCAGCAACAGTTGCCCGATATCACGGTGTTCCACAGATTTCCAACATTCATTGGAAGGAAGCCATCTTGGGCGGGTAGGAATCCCGACCCAGTTATAAACTCCCATCCTGGCGTTTCACAGGCCAGGTGAGGACTCGATCAATGTGTGTGCCGTCCCTCGGATGGACGTTAAGCCCGAGTAACCATCTGCCAGCATCGACCGCTTGGTCGGTAGTCGACGTTAAAGATCACGCGGCTTATTTCACACAAAGGGTTGGCGAGTTATCGCCGGCACCCCAAACAAAATAAAAATCCCAAGCACCTGCAGTTGAGCGTCAGGCCTGGCCAGCCCGTTCATGAAAGGCTTGGGCCAAAATGTTCTCTAGCGGTATAGCCAACAACCACAAGGTGGTGGTAATAATTAGGACCTTTACAGTAGTAGTGGTAGTAGTAGTTGTAGTAACAACAATATAGGGAGGCCATCTATGCATTACATATAATTTGTGTGTGTGGGGGGGGGGGGAGAAGGGGCTGAAGTAATGAAATAAAACTGACAAAAGGAAGAGAACGAAGGTTGAATGGAGAGAGAAGAGAGGTGTGTGTGTGTGTGTGTGTGTGTGTGTGTGTGTGTGTGTGTGTGATGGGGAGGGAAAGGGAAGATGAGAGGAGAGAGAGGGGGTGGGAGACATTCCAGTGTTTGTGTACATAATAAATAGAAAGCTACTAAGACTGGACTATAAATGTACCATTAGTTAGTGGTACATCCTGTGATTTGTAAAATTGTGACGCAAATGGAGCAGTGAACCATGCCACGTCGATTCGAACAAAACGCTTCAACAGGGAGGACGTTGACAAGCAGGTGGCTCACCTGATCGCGGTTGTTGATGTTCGAGTATGGTAACTGTCCCGACATCAACTCAAACAGCACAATCCCAAAGGCATAGACGTCAGATTGAAAGCTGTATGGGTTCCTGTCCTGCATTCGAATAACCTCAGGGGCCTGAGAGGTCACATGGAGATGGAACACTCAAACTAACAGCAGGAAGAGAGTTCACTTACATGTGGAAAGGCTGAACGAGTGAATGAAAGAAGAACCCATTAAAGTACACGAGTGAATTATTAACTAAGAAGAAGAATAAACACTTCAAAAATAATCGATTTCAAAGAGCAAAGTTTCAGGAAGGATCTCTCACCATCCACAGGATAGAGCCCGATGGTTGCTCCAGTTGGTGCGATCCACTCCAGCGTGCCTTCACTGTGGCCAGGCCAAAGTCTCCGATTTTCACCGTAAGATCGTCGTGGAGGAAAATATCTGGTAGATGTAGTCAATGGCAGTCACAACAAACGCAGCGAGTCATTCGCACGTACATCAGGGTGAAACGTCGACTGATGAGGAACATAACGGAGAGTCACTCACTGGTGGTGTCAGAATCAAATTCATAGTCATCAATGATACGCCTCGCCGGAAAACCAAGGGTCTTTTAAGGGCTTTTGTTAAATCCAAAAACTCCATCCAATAAGAGTTTCTCCCCTCTGAGCATCACTCCATGCAGCAGCTCAGGTTCAGCAACTGTAGGAAAGCTCAGGATCGTCTAAAGAAGCTCAAGTTTTTAATACGTGTCCACATGGTATTATCTAACCGTCCATGAAACATCTTCCGTCTCTGTTCATGTCCATGTGGTGTTGTCTATCCATCGATTGAAACTATTCCTTCTTTCTGTGTCCGATCTCAATATTCCCCAAACTCTAAACGGTAATTCCATGAGAAGCTTACCTGCTTAACACATTCACACCCTAAAGAGTCTGCATGTCCAAACAGTTGTAAGAGTGCACGCTTACAAAACCCAAAATGCAACATGTGCGACATTCAAATCAACCAACCTAGAAACATTAAAATGAGGAAAGCAATCTTAAACAAACCTTGATATTTAAAGATAGGCCAAGTGAACGTTATTTCAAAAGGAACTCAGTGCGGTGCCACCTGTTCGTGCCACGTGGTTGGGCTACATTGCCGCACGGCGTCATTACATCGTTCATTTTGTGAAACTTATTTCTCGTATCAATTAGACCAATGCAGTTTCCAAACACGGTTCCAATATTGAGTGATGCTCACGGTGCACTTCATGAACAACAACCATCCATTGTTCATCATGAGCGCAGCTTACAGGCGTTGGAACGACCGAGTGGTGCAGGTCTCGAACTCGAGTGGGTACCTTCCTGTGATTACAGGACTCAAAATCAGCATGAGCCTTTCTTATGAAATTGGAGAGAGGGACAACATGGTTAACTAAAAATAAATAAACAATATCAGCACAAACTTCAAACCCAAGGATACTGTTCGACTTCAGGTCCCGATGTATGATCGACTTGGCATGGAGGTAACTGCACGACGATAGACGGTGAAGAGAGTGAACAAGATGCACAATTTGTGGCTTCAGTGAAAACGAATCATTCACGTTTAAAAGGTGAGCGAGTGAGATTAAACAAGTATTTAAACTCGCAACAAAATATCTAAAATAACGACAAGTCCACCGATGACGGATCGCTCACTCCATTCCCTGTGCCGTCTGCCGAGCGATGTCCATCAGCTGGAAGATCTCAAACTTGGTTTCGAGGATGTGGAGATGACGGTACAAACTGGAACCCTCACACCACTGTGTGACGATAGCAAGCTGGGGCTTGGTTGTGTATCCCATAAAAAGGAGAATGTTGACATGCCGGGTCTTTCTGTTAAAGGTGTGCGAGAAGAGGGGCGGAAGCAGTCTTGGGATTAACGATCATGGGGATCTCCACCCATTATATTCTGTATTTCTTTGTCTGCAAAATAGACCTAATTTTTCTGAAAATCCCTGATCAGAGACAACCGATTGAGCTTTATTTCAGGTGACAAACTTGGACTTGGTTCTTGTACAATCCAATAAGGTAGCAAGTCCTCATCGAGGACAAAGCTTTCAACCGCACCTCAAAAACGGGACGTATAGATTTTACATCGAAGTCAGTAAAATAAATAAATGCATAAAAAAATAAGTCGGGACTGGAGATGGCAAGACGGAGGTAAATAATTCAAGGTGGGATGTAGGTAGGGGTGATGGTGAAGTGTATATAAATAAATAAATATGCCAGTAGTGGACAGGGTAAAGTTGTGTTGGTAATGGAGATAGTCAAGTGTATATAAAATAATAATGGTTCCTGAAAGCATATACAATCCGAAACTATTCTGTCCCCCCCCCCCAAAAAAATTTTTTGGTGTCCCATGACCTTTCCCCTTGATCGCAAATTCATTTGGCATGCCATACACATGTCCTGATATTATTGCATACACCTGCCGAATATGAACGAAACACGCAGTCATATTCAAGTCGTGGACGGGCGAACAGCACCCAGAATAGAAGCCTCCAAACGGGCTCACACACCCAGTTGGGGGCCGAAAAGCGGATCGAGAACCCTGGATAGCACAACCGATAGTTTTGGGGGATAACGAATAAACAAGAAAGATGTCGTGCGTCGCACGATAATTGTGAAAGCCAAATAAACAATCGTTGCCATGGAAACAGCAATTTCGAAAATTTGACCGATACATTTCCTAATTGTAGCCTCATAGGTGTTCTGCATGTTTTGGGTGGCCTTGATCTTGATATTTGACCGAGTTTGTCCAAATCTTCCTCACGTACACTACACATACACAGAAATAAGCTGCGTACGTTTCAATTTGATATGTGGAAAAATGATTGCAGTATCGAAATAATAAATTCACAAAATGTCCCATTTGATTATGACGTGGTGAAATTGTTGTCATGGAAACCATGGACACGTCGAAAAGGCTAACTCGATCGTCCTGATTTTTGGTGAACCAGGTCTGTGACCCAATATGCAAATTCTGTTCAATCTAGGAGAGCACCCAGCCTCTAGTTGGGTGGAGATTGCACATTATTTGCTGAAAAAGTTTTGTCTCACTCTATAGATGTTTGTGTGGTGTGCATCTAAAAGGGAGCTAATGGTCTAAGCCCGAAGGTGTTTAAGGGGTCCAAAGGTCTATAAAGGATCCATGTGGTTCAAAGGGTCCATAGGGATCTACTAGAGTCTAAAGGTCCAAGGGCCGATCTAAATATTTAAAGGATATTTCACTGTAGTAGTTCGGGTCTAAGGGATCTAAGGAGTCTCAAGGAGTTTCAAGGAGTCTCAAGGAGTCTAAAGGGTGTAAATGTCTTCAGGAGTCTAAGGGGTCTACATGGTCTTAAAAGGTCTTAAGGGTCAAGGGGTCCAAATGGTCTAAAAGGACGAGGATGTCTAAAGGTCTAAAGGGTATGTTCCAACAGTAATCACAGGTCAAAAAGGCACACACATGTCGTTCCAATATTCTATTTTCCTTTCTCATCATTTCTGCTTGCTCTTTTAAAAAGGAATTATTTAATTGCCATTATTTAGCGTCATCATCGTAATCATCACTCCTGCGTTTCGTTGTCATGACATTAACCTCCAAAAACGGAATACTAGTCACTATATCAGTCTCTGTTGATGGAGAAGATAAATAAATGATTTTATCAATGAAGATAATAAATATCCTTACCACCGTGGGAGACAAGGTGCGGCTGACATTTTGAGCATTAGCCCTTCGTCAGAGCTTAAAATGGGGTTCGCCTGACTCTCATCGATAAGCGTTCGCCCTTTTGCTCCGACGAGCAAAAGAGTTTCACAGCAACACAACGGGATCGAGTATAAAATACATCGTGACTCTTCCAGGCCATCACATTCTCACCTGAGTACTCCAACCTCGTTTTTAAAAGCTTGCAGCTGTTGGGGAGTCGGATCCGTGACGTTCAACATCTTCACAGCGACATCACCTGCGCACAGAGTGTCGCTCACTGTTAACGACAGGACAGACTCCAAATGGATTGGGATTCCACTGAGAAAGCATGTCACTGGAAATGGCAGGTAGTTATTTGTTTGAATTAAAAATGCCAAAAGTTCTGTACTTTCCCTTCCACATTAAAGAATGATGGAGATATTCCTTAGGTTTTATTTTTTCTGAACAGTTTTTTAAAAAACACTTAAAAACAAACGTGCCAGGGGGGGGGGGCTCGAGGTAACATGACAGAGGTTGTAGCAACTTCATTTGCCCCCTTCCCCAAGGGGTTATTCCACCTTTGAAGAACTCCGTGTTAACGTATATAAATAGCTTATTGTGGTGATCCGTGGGACACACCTACGGGAAGTAAAAATTATTATAACCACAAACTATTCAGTCAGGTCACTCTGTCCAATGCATGATTACATTTTATACAGTTTCTACAATTATGTTTAACAGTAGATTGGAGGAAACCCGACATCCTTGAGGCATTCGATGCTTATTGCGTCCGACCCGAGCCGTCTCGACTTCCTAGGCTTCAAGGGTAGGCCGCAATCATCTTGGGCTATTAAAGATGCTTACAGGAGTGTTTACGCATGAATGATGAATCCCACTGCCTATCCTAATTTTCTAGCCATCAGATTATACGTGGACTGTATACGGATTGTTTACATCTTATGTCTTGGGGCGTCATATGCGATTTCTCTTGGCCATGGCTTCAGATGTGATGTGTGATATTGCCCCCAATACCCTTACAGCCTAATTGTGACCTTTATTTGACACACAGCTCCATTCCTAACGGTCGCTAGCATTGCTGAATACTCGTCTGAGGGGAATTTGGAGAGCATTGGACGTATACATTTTTATCTACACGTGGGCGGAGTATAGGCTAAGAGTCGCTGATCCGCACACCTCCCGGAAGCAAAAATTATTATAACCACCAATTAATCAATTACATTCGAGAAAAGCTACTTCGTTTGCCCCCTACCCCAAGGATGTTGTGTGGAGGTGTATAAATAGCTTATTGCGACATTTTTCCAAGGCCGCCTACAAAAACAAGAGTAACTAGAACAAGAGTAACTGCACGTTGGCAGCTGATTAGCACCGTGATGACGTCGCCGCATGGGAGAGGCTTTGCCATGGCCTTCTGTCGAGGACGTGGAGTGCAGAGCAGTTGTGCCCGAGCGAGCACGCATCATGCTTGACGAGCCATCCCAAGCCAATCATCAATCATAATCATCATCACAATAAAATAAGTACTGCACAATAAAACAATGGCTCAGGTTTGTGTGTACCACGACCAAGAACTCTTATCAATTAGCTAATTAACATCGTTGACTTGGCAAAACATGAACAGATTACGTCGCACTCCATTTCATCGTAAGATTATTCTTTATGATCTTTAATTCCTTGAAAAGAGAACAGGTTGTAAAAAGCTCTGTCGTCACCTTCTTCGTCACTCGTCATCCTTGGGAGGCCCAGTTCTGTTAATATCGATGGGAAGAGCGTTTTGATCTTCAACAACAAGTAATCAGTCATTTCGTCATCGTCATCGTCGTTACTGAGAGTTTCACTGTCAGACAGCGAGGGAACATTCACCCTCCATGGAACATTCGACCTCCATGGAACTTAATTCCTGGTTAAAGCTTCAGATCCACATTTAGAGCACGGACGGCATTGTCGGCATTGCAAATGTTGCCCCGGCACCTACCCGACGCTGCCATGCTCATCGCAGCCTACCTAGCCGGCCTTCATGGATTGGGAGCGGATTTGCAAGTTTTTAATGATTGAGGAAAACATTTCAGAGCCCTCATGTGATGGCGCTAGCTATGGACGAGATGTTTGACCGTTCCCGAATCAATCTGCCCACGTGCCAGCTTGTTGTACCAAACTCCTCGATTCACTGACACTTCTCCCCGACTTCGACTCGTTCTAGTTTGTTTTCGGCTCCTCTCCCTCATCCCACTTTCTCCCCTCTGTGGAACCAATTCCCTGTCCTGTTGGCCCATCGCCTTCACTCCAGTCCTTCAAGAGGGCCATCACCACCCCACAATTTCTCCTGTACACACTCCGAAACTCTTTATGCTTCTGTGTAAGCAATTATAACTGGAAAGTAAATCTTTGGATAGTATTAACCTGCATGTAATGATTTCAATCAAGTGTTGTTGTTTTTTTTAATAACTTGTCCTGACACTTCCCTACTCTTACTGTTGTAAAGTTTTGTGAGTCTCGCTGATCGACTCCCCTTCCCCAGAACCACGTTTGGAAGGCTGCAATAGGTCCAAATCCATCAACATTGGAGAAAGCAACCTTTTACTGGCTTTGACTCCCCAATAGGAGAGTCAATGGTTGGCGTGTTTGTCATTCCCATCGAAGCACTTGCCTCACGTTGCTGTCATTCTGGATTCAAATTCCATGATGCCGTTGATTTTCTGCTGCTGATGTGCCTGTGTTCCATGCTTAAGTACACTGATGTTTCATAATGTCCATCCATATACTACAAGTAATGTATGTACAATATCAAAGATCTTAAGACACCGTAGCAAACTTCTGAGGGCAATCTCAAACAAGGACAACACCATGATATTGCACCGACGAGTCGCACAAACACATCCCATCACTTGGTCGTCTGTATATGGAACTTCGGTAAAACTATATCCGGTGCAGTCGGAAACAATGAGGTGTATTTGTCTGATCAATTACGTATCAAAAACATCAAATTTTGTCCACCGTGAGAGGTTGGAGCTGAATCAATATGGAAGGATGCTAAACATGATCACAGCTATTCCAAACCGAAACAAGATGATCCACTAATAGTGTCCAGGCCTCTATCTCTCACCGTGCCACTTTCCCTTGTAGACCGTTCCAAACGAGCCAGAGCCAATCCTCTGGCCCAGGGTGATCTGCCCCTCTGGTATCTCCCAATCATCGCTCGAGTCCCGACGACCCACCTGCTTCTGTAAAGCAGCACACACAGGGAAGGTATCGATTTGGTCATTACGGTGAATCGCCTGAAACATAATCAGGTCAACTTGGTCGTGTGTTTCGTGGAGGCCTACACACCAGCTTTGTTCTGTCATCCGAAGAGCTGGAGGACTTCCTGTCACGAGGCATGGGCAACTTGGGCTGGGATTTTGACACGGTGATTGTGTCCGTTACAGTTGCTGGCGGGGTCGCGGACAAACCGGAAGTGGGGGTGACTGGAAACACAATACAAACCGATCTGACAACAGCAAAAACAGACGTCAAATTTTGTCTCTGTCCATGCACATCCAAACGCTGTACAGCCTGTAAGAACCGATTTTGAATCACGTACTCAGACAATCAAGCGAGTACTTACACACAGTTTGTTGTTGAATTTGTCCTCGCATAAGATCCTGCAAATGAAAGTAACATAAAATCGGAAAAGTGTGCTCGGTGCGACTACAGCATTCAATTCAAATGAAACGGAGGACCAAGAAGGAACCCGAAGAAGTAAAGAACAAAGATGGAGTCATCAGGAGGAACCTGGATAGGATTCGGGTTTCTGCCGCTACTCCACTAACCTCAAACCCATCCAGGTGCAGCCAAGAGAGCCTGACGGAAAAATTTCTGCAAGAATTCACTTCTCCTTATCCATCCATTGGGACCATACTCTGTGCAGAGCGTTGGTGCTGCCTAAGCAGTCTCCTTGGCTAGTGGGCACAATCCTGGACGGGTCACCACTTCGACACAGGATACCAGTGTGCTGGCACTCATTTTGCCGACCTCAGAAGGATGACAGGCAGAGTCAACCCCACCTGGTATTAATTCAACAGTCGAGTGGGATTTGAACTCAGGATCGTAGGATCCCAAGCTCACCACCCGAACTATTAAGCCAACACCAGGCATACTTCTCCTTAGAGAGATAGATAACGAAAGAGAGGAAGAGAGAGTAAAAGACGAACGAGAAGGAAAAGCCTTGGACCTGCCATCGCTAACATTGAGTTTGATGTAGATCTTAAAGGGAATAAGTTTAAAAGCAAACGGCAATGAAAACGTCATCATGTGATGAACCAGGCCGAGATGATCCAACAATCCAAATCTCAACGTACCTCGATGAATGCCGTGTCGACGGGAGCCACCGTGCTGTTGATGTGAACATTGGGAGCAGATGTGGAACGCTCGCGAGGTGTAAATTGACCCCTGGGCTCTTCCTCTACCGAGGATCGGGTTGGCTGTGGAATCGGGATCGAGTCCGTCTGAGAGGTGTGTTGCACAGTTTCGGAGCTGTGGGGAAAGAATTGGTCGGTCAGACCTCAGTATGCAGCCGAGTATAGGATGTTGACAGCATCCTGGAGCCACAGTTAGGCACGAAGACAAACGAAAGAAACGGGTATCTCACCCTGAATAATAAGTGCCAGGAGTTGGTGCACAGATGTCAGAGACAAGCATGTTACGAGGAGACACCGGGGTGGTATCGCTGCTCGAGGATGGATCGTCAGGGTTTACCGACTGGCTCTCCATCAGACGAGCAGCATCGTGGAACAGGCTGAGGAAGATCAAACAGGCATGAAAATTCACATCGAAAACTATTGCGTTGAACATCGCTACTCGATCGAATATTGAGAGCACATGTGATTTGCCTCAGACAATTGCCTCACGGAAATGATGAAGGTGGGTCATGTCTCAATTTTTTAATCAATCACAAAGTGTCAAAAAAATCCCTAGTTATGTCGATTTTCAATTTCACAAGTGACGTCACACCTTGAAATCACCTTTATCCGAATGGCGGCTTTACATCGAGAAACAGTGCATTTTGAGCTCGGATTGTGATACCCCCATTCCACCGTCATGAGCAACTCTGAAGGTTCTCAGTTTGTTGAAACTGATGAGCGGGATTTTGAAGAAACTATTGGAGACAAAATTAGTGATGGAAACGCTTTCGGGGGAGATTGTGAGCCGTATCGTTCTGAGTGAGCCCTTATGCGAGCAATTCAGAGGAAGAAGGAAGATTATTAAAGATGAAACACTGGTTCTATGTTCACTCCAGCTCAGTAGGTTTTGCTTTTCCGTTAAATCGACGGTTTACAAGGGAGGATTTTGTATGAGTTGATAAATCGTTTGTATATTACTCGAGCGAAAATACCCATTAATCGCCTGAAAACCCACGCCGCCCAGCACACTCGGACACCCGGACAAAATGGCGACGAATGCTTTGTCCCCCGTCGTAAGCTGACCAGGTGTCTTGTACGTTACGAGGCGTCACATTTCATATTCTCCAGGATGGCATTTGTGTCCGTGTCCGTGCCGTTTCCGTGAGATGTCGATGTCCCTCCCAGTGGAGGGGGGAGTGGTGCTCGGGGAAAGGGGGTGTGTAGTGGTGGTGGGATTGTAGGGGTGATTGGTTGATGGGGGATTGTGGAGGGGGAGAGGAATGAGAGGGACCCTGAAAGTTTCAGCATCCTCGGTAAATCCTCTCGGAGAGAAGATGATGATACATACATACTACTTTCTCTCCACTATAAATAGTTGGTGGTTCATTTGACTGGTATGCCTGGTGTCCTTTATGGTTAGGGTGTGGGCTTGGGATCCGAGGAACCTGAGTCAAATCCCCCTTGGCTGTTAATTAATACCAGGTGGGGTTGACTCTGCCTGTCTCTTCCGAGGTCGCAAAATGAGTGCCAGGTGCTGGTATCCTGTGTGGAGTGGCGACCTGTCCTGTATTGTACCCAATAGCCAGAGAGACTGCTTAGGCAGCACCAACACTCTGACACAGTATGGTCCGGGATGGAATGGCAACAGGTGTTTGATTCACCGCTCAAATCGCCCATGTACGTGTCCTGGTAGCTGGGTAGAGATGATGTTACAGCTTCGAGTGATGGCTGTTTCTTCCACTTAATCATGTGGATGGCATCCTCTCTGATTCATGGCAGATAATCACAAGATCGAGCCACCTTGTTGTTTTCATAACGGTGCCTGTAAAATGTTCCGAAACAAAAGCGAACATTTTTCGGCCCGATCCACACGTGGGAATTTCGGAAACCTCGTCTAATTACTGACGAACTTAGCGGTCTTTTGGCCATTGGTGTAGCATTAAACCATCTCGGCTTGTATTACTGTACAAGTACCAAGGACGCATCGACTCGGTATATTTGTGGAAAATATAAAATTATTCGCTGTTTAAGTTAAATCGTACCGCTATGTACCCGGAGACAGTACGAATATGACGGTCCACTTCCAAATGCGACATAACAGCTAATCTGAGAAGAAGGAGGCTTTGACTTTTAATCGCAAATTTACCTGCTTTCTAATTCGAAATGGGGAAAAGACACATCATATCATTTTGTGGGTATCGAGGGATAGATAAGTGTCGAGGTAGTCTGAGTGTTTGGGTCCACTTTAAGCAGCCACCTTAACCATTAAGCCAACACCATCTACCATATAAAACACAATGTGTGTTTGTTTTTTGTGGTGTGATGTCTGTCCCACTTAAAAAGGACGATTTAAGAAGGGTTTAAAGGCCAATCCTTTAACACGACTGTGTGTTCACGACGGTCTATTGTTTCAGTATTAAAAAAAAAAAAATCGAAAAACATTTTCATGAAAGAGTAATTATGTCTCTTCTTTTTTGAAATGTAGACGGTGACTTGCAACCAGGCCTCGCTGCGGTGCACAGAAGCGGTGCGCCTTGTAATTAAAATAACAATAAAAACAAGCGCAGGGAGGTGAAATTTGCTGCACGTGATGTGTAAAACGAGTGTTCATTTACATAAGTGCGATGTCCAATAAATAAAGAAGATATAAGCACACCTAACGCTAGGCCGAGGCTTCAGGCTTTGGCATGCTCACGAGGCTGTACCCTCAAAATGAAAGGTCCCAGAGATAATGAAAACGGGTAAATATCTGTAACATTGTAGTGTTTTAAAATAATGCTTTTCCTTGCTGCAAAATATCAGATCTTCCAGTCTGAATTTTTCGAATAAAATAATTCCAACCCGTCATTTTGACAGGCTTTTATACGAGTGCCATACTAATACGAAGAAGAATAAGAAGTAGCTGTAGTAGCAGAAATGAGCTGAAATGTTATCATTGAAATGAGCAGAAATTAGAGGCCAGGTTGTTGGTAAACGTCTCAATGTGCTCAAACACTCACTCAAGCTGGTCGACGTTCACACACATCAGAGGCACCTCGGTGGAGCAGCGTTGGTGAAACTTGTAACCGCACGTCTGGCAACGGAAGCCTTGGAAGAGCAGCTTGCGGCAAAAGTCACAGAAGGCCAGCGTGAAGTAAGTCTTACGCACCTTGAGGGGAAAAGTCGACATTATCCTCCTACAGGGTCAACAATTCCTAGATGCTCAAGAACATACGTCTATCTTTTTACGTCATAGTTAGTTGTCTGGATAAAGCAACAGAGAGATTATCTAGAAATCCTTCAAAATGCTCCACTACAGTAAATGAAATCTACAATGAGCAAGGCATCGTGATTCTTCCTTCCAACATGTGACATGGATGAAGTACATGAGTCACAGAAGGGGGTAGTGTTAAGTGCAGGGAATTAAAAATGGTAAAAGGAAGAGATGGTAGGATGAAAGGAAAGAGAACGACAGTAGAGGGTTGTGGGAAAGTGGGGAGAGAAGGGATGAGGTTTGAAAGGAGATGATCTTCTGAACAGACTCACAAAGTTGTGCGTTGTGAGTGGAACATGCTCGAGGACTTCAACGATGAGTTCTTCTCCAATTAACCATGACATGTCCATGTTCCAATCGATCACCAGCTTCTGGCTGCAGGAACAATTCCATCGATAAAACAATAAACAAGGAAACTTAGTTTGAGGAGGAGGCCATTTGGCTCATCCTGCCTGTGCTGCATCCATAAACTTAATCTCTCAATTTAATTTGTATTAATATACAAACCCCAATATTATCATCAACATTACTTCAAATAACATCTACATCACATTGACATCTACAGGCAGGGGATTTTCAAATGGGAATGGGGTGTTTAATGTCCACCACTAAACTTGATGTGACAGCCGGCTTTAAATCCCCATCCAAAGGAAGGTGTGCTCCCAGATGCAGCATGCTCTGCAGACAGCTCAGAGGCGAGTGCACTACGGCGCTATCCTGCCATCCGTCATGCAACGACTAATGGGCATTAATGGAGGTCGCACCTGCAAGTCCTTATCAAGAAAGACTGCTCAATTTCCGAGATCCAATGGGATCGAGTGCCTTCAAAGCAAAATCCACATGGAAAATGTATCCTATTGTAAAGTCCCTGTAGATTGAGGGGGGGGGGGCTGTGAGTGCACACCTGCCATGCATCTTGTATACGGCACAGCACTCCGGCGTCAACCCTCTCATCTTGAGGGCCTTCAGCAAGCTGCCTCGCACCGTGACGCTGTTCCGTGCAGGAACCTTCCAGGAGGAAGAGACGACAACTTGAGCACCAATGGACCAGCAAGTCAGAAATATAAAAAAAAATGGAATTTAACAAATGTCTTTTCACATTATTAAACTGATTCATTAAGAATCATATACGAGGACTGATGCTCGTACATATGCGCACACCCAACTGGACCATCATGTTTGTACGTCTGAAACAGCACATGATCTCAATCTATCAAAATAGAAATCTTGGATGTACCAAGCCCATCCTTACCAGAAACTTCATCCAATAACATCAACAGAACTTCACGTCAACATTTTACTATCTATACAGGGAATCCATGCAGGCTACCAGCACGCAATGACCTACTCCTTTTGAATGGTCATCCACAATGTAAATACAGATGAGACAAAATGACAGCAGGTGTTTTTAGGCGACTTTGACTCCACAGGGGACCAACCCCAGGAGCAAACAGCTCACAGCTCAGCTTGATAGCAAATCAACAATCCTACCACTGCAACGAAGAGTCCAATCTGTGGCTTCAGTGATGCGAAGTGGTGCAATACGGGTTGGTTGCTTTCCATGTTATATTAAACTCGCAGAGTACCTGCCTGACGGGCGACCTTGTTCCGAGCATGCAACGCGTTCTTCTGATGGCATGCCTTTATTAAGGCGGTGTATAGGCAACTGCCAGCTTTGTACAAGCAAACAAGTGAAATCCTTCAATACAGCAAGTGTGGTGAAGCAAATGAGTACACTAATGTTATTGAAAGAACCACTTATCACTTTGCCACCAATATCTGCCATAATTGTAAGTAAATTTCAACTACTAATGCATGACGAAACACTTGTTTATGGCTAATATTAAAGAGAATGATGGCATAAGAAGAACTTAGCTTTCAGCGTTCGGCGCGAAATGCCATGGTGGGCGGAAATGACGTCTTTCGTTCGGTTCGTACTGAGAGGGAGCGTTTCTTGGTTTTTTTTTCGTCAAGCAATAAATTCAATGGGTTTCACATATATAACAATTAGTTTCACAAATTTCCATTGAAATACTCGGGTATTTCCGTCAATTGTCGCCATTCCGTCTAGGTTACGCACTGCCATCTACCGGACGGCCGTCATTGGCTCACTTGAGGCACGTGGGGGGGGGGGGGGGGGAGTGACACCGGGACATTTCAAACTCGTGACATTGTATACAGCGCACGTGCTGTGTAAAAATAAATACATAATAACCCAGGTTACGTGCATGAAGGAAAAACATACCTACTGCCTACGACTCAAAACACCTCACTGCACTGAAAAACATGGGGACAGGACTATTGTACTGTAAATGGTGACACTTGTAATACCCACCCCCACCTGGAAGTGGCGCTACACAAAACACATTTACATAGAGAATTGTGATGTTACCGGATCAGATGAGCGTGATGTTAGCGGATAGGATGAGAGAGATGTTAATGGATCAAATAAGCGTGATGTTAACAGAGCAGATTTTCGTTCAGAGATTTTTTTTTCACTTGTTGGTTGAATCTGCAGCTGCTGCTTCCACCTCATGAGAGCTAAGTTTTCCGAACCAGATTTGTCAGGTTTCTCTGGTGCAGTACCTATTAGAAAGTGTACACCTCCTTTCAAAATCTTCACCTTTTGTTGCCTTATAGCCTGGAATTAAATTGCATTAAATCAGACTTTTCCCACCTTTATTTACACATCGTAACCCACAACTTCCAAGTGAAAAACAAATTATACAAATTTCAGACAAATAATTAAAAATACAAAACGAGAATATCTTGGTTGGGCGGCCATTTTTTCCCCCCATATCATCCCTCTAGTCTAGATGGAGTACTACCACACTCCATGATAAGGTTATTCAGATAAATCCTGAGAGAACAGAAAAATTAAAATCAGAACGACGTGAATAAAAGAGAAAAATGAAATTTCCAATAACTCGCTTTGGAGGGAGACCCACCACAGTCCTCTGCTTATTGGGAAGGAAAACGCGGACGATGGGGCGTTGTGGAGAGTGAGGAGCCACTGGAAAACCTTCTCCGAGTGGGGCTGCCTGCCTGACAGCACTTTGACTGGAGGAGCAGCCAAGGTCAGAAAGGCAAGCCTCATCATCATAATCATCGTCATCGTCATCACCCATAGAATCCAGCAGCTCCTGTTCTCTTTGCTGCAGTGCATCCAGCTTATTGGTGTATTCCTCGTAGGCCTGTACGTGGTCCACACAATGCATCATCGTGAGGATTACGGTGAAACAAACACAGGTGAAGAGTTCCATAAACAAATTAAATTGCTATAAAGAGCAGAAATTGAGATCACAGGAGTTCCCTAAAACCATATGCTTCAAATGTATAAAATACAATCATTTGCTTCAATCAGAACATGAATGTACGTGGTTGAGCAACTGAGGAAAGTTGCTGAAAAAGAAACTTGACTGGCGAGGTCCAGAAAATAAAAAAAAACTCCAACAACAAGGAGTGCAAAAAAATTACCTCCACAAAACAGAGGGCCGATAAACAAAAACTCCTAAACAAAAGGAAAACTCTGCCATTGAGAGATTAAACAAAAAGAAAACTGTTGATGAGGGCCTAGAGAAAAGGAGAAGTGCCAGGGAGGGTTTAACCAAAAAGAAAACCCTGTCAGCGAGGGATTTAAACAAAAAGAAAACTCCGTCAGCGAGGGATTAAACAAAAGGAAAACCCTGTCAGTAAGGAATTAAACAAAACCAAGAGAGAGAATCACACTCCCGGAAGCAAAATATTATAACACCAACCATTAATATCAATTACATCAGAAAGTACTTGAGGTTGGGCCCCCTACCCCATGGATGTAGTGTGGGGAGGTTGTTAAATAGCTTATTGCGCACAGTTCTTCCAAGGCCGCCTAAAAAACAGAGTAACTAGAACAAGAGTAACTGCACGTATGCAAGCTAGATTAGCGCCGTGAGACGTCGTCCGCATGGGAGAGGCTTTGCCCATGGCCTCTGTTCGAGGACGTGGCAGTGCAGCGCGCTTGTGCCCGGAGCGAGCCACGCATCATGCTTGACGAGGGCATCCAACCATCATCAATATAATCTCATAAATCATTCAGAGTATAAGTACTGCAAATATAAACAATTGGCTCAGGTTAAGTGTGTACCCACGACCAATGAACTCTTATCAATTACTAATTACATCGGTGACATTGGCAAACATGAAGATTACGTCGCCGTCCATTATCAATCGTAAGATTATTCTTTATGATCTTTAATCCTTGAAAGAGAACAGGTTGTAAAAAGCTCTGTCGTCACCTCTTCGTCATCGTCATCCTTGAGGCCAGTCTGTTAATATCGATGGGAAGAGCGTTTTGATCTTCAACAACAAGTAATCAGTCATTTCGTCATCGTCATCGTCGTTACTGAGAGTTTCACTGTCAGAAGCTGAGGGACATTCCCCTCCATGGAAACATTCGCAACCTCCATGGAACTTAATTCCTGGTTAAAGCTTCAGATCCACATTTAGAGCACGGACGGCATTGTCGGCATTGCAAATGTTGCCCCGGCACCTACCCGACGCTGCATGCTCATCGCAGCCTACCTAGCCGGCCTTCATGGATGGGAGCGGATTTGCAAGTTTTTAATGATTGAGGAAAACATTTCAGAGCCCTCATGTGATGCGCTGCTATGGACGAGATGTTTGACCGTTTCCCGGAATCAATCTGCCCACGTGCCAGCTTGTTGTACCAACCCCGATTCACTGACTATTCTCTCCCCGACTTCGACGCGTTCTAGTTTGTTTTCGGCTCCTCTCCCTCATCCCACTTTCTCCCGTCTGTGGAACCAATTCCTGCCTGTTGGCCCATCGCCTTCATCCAGTCCTTCAAGAGGGCCTCACACCGCCACATATTTCTCCTTAAACTCCGAACTCTTTATGCTTCTGTGTAAGCAATTATAACTGGAAAGTAAATCTTTGGATAGTATTAACCTGCATGTAATGATTTCAATCAAATTTCAATCAAGTGTTGTTGTTTTTTTTAATAATTGTCCTGACACTTCCCTACTCTTACTGTTGGTAAAGTTTTGTGAGTCTCTCGCTGATCGCTCCGCCTTCCCCAGACAGACGTTTGGAAGCTGCATAGGTCCAAATCCATCAACATTGGAGAAAGCAACCTTTTACTGGCTTTGACTCCCCAATAGGAGAGTCAATGGTTGGCGGTTTGTCATTCATCGAAGCACTTGCCTCGTTGCTGTCATTGGATTCAAATTCCATGATGCGTTGATTTCTGCTGCTGATGTGCCTGTGTTCCATGCTTAAGTACACGATGTTTATAATGTCCATCCATATACACAAGTAATGTATGTACAATATCAAAAGACTTAAGACACCGTAGCAAATTCTGAGGCAATCTCAAACAAGGACAACACCATGTATATGGCACCGACGAGTCGCACAAACACATGCCCATCACTTGGTCGTCTGTATATGGATTCGGTAAACTATATCCGGTGAGTCGGAAACAAGAGGTGTATTGTCTGATCAATTACGTATCAAAAATAAATTTTGTCCACCGTGAGAGGAATGGAGCTGAATCAATATGGAAGGATGCTAACATGATCACAGGCTATTCAAACCGAAACAAGATGATCCACTAATAGTGTCCAGGGCCTCTATCTCTCACCGTGCCACTTTCCTTGTAGACGTTCCAAACGAGCCAGAGCCAATCCTCTGGCCCAGGGTGATCTGCCCCTCTGGTATCTCCCCAATCATCGCTCGAGTCCCGACGACCCACCTGCTTCTGTAAAGCAGCACACACAGGGAAGGTATCGATTTGTCATTACGGTGAATCGCCTGAGAACATAATCAGGTCACTTGTCGTGTGTTTCGTGGAGCCTACACACCAGCTTTTGTTCTGTATCCGAAGAGCTGGAGGACTTCCTGTCACGAGCACATGGCAACTTGGGCTGGGATTTTGACACGGTGATTGTGTCCGTTACAGTTGCTGGGGGGTCGCGGACAAACCGGAAAGTGGGGTGACTGGAAACACAATACAAACGGATTGACAAACAGCAAAAACAGACGTCAAATTTGTCTCTGTCCATGCACATCCAAACGTGTACAGCCTGTAAGAACGATTTTGAATCACGTACTCAGACAATCAAGCGAGTACTTACACACAGTTTGTTGTTGAATTTGTTCGCCGCATAAGATCCTGCAACATGAAAGTACATAAAATCGGAAAATGTGCTCGGTGCGACCCTACAGCATTATTCAAATGAAAGGAGGACCAAGAAGGAACCGAAGAAGTAAAGAACAAGATTGGAGTCATCAGGAGGAACCTGGATAGGATTCGGTTTCTGCCGCTACTCACTACCTCAAACCCATCCAGGGCAGCCAAGAGAGCCTGCGGAAATTTCTGCAAGAATTCACTTCTCCTTATCCATCCATTGGGACCATACTCTGTGCAGAGCGTTGGGCTGCTAAGCAGTCCTCCTTGCTAGTGGGCACAATCCTGGACGGGTCCACCACTTCGACACAGGATACGCAGTGGTGCTGGCACTCATTTTGCCGACCTCAGAAGGATGACAGGCAGAGTCAACCCACCTGGTATTAATTCAACAGTCGAGTGGGATTGAACTCAGGATCGTAGATCCAAGCTCACACCCGAACTATAAGCCAACACAGCATACTTTCCTTAGAGAGATAGATAACGAAGAGAGGAAGAGAGAGTAAAAGACAAAGAGAAGGAAAAGCCTTGGACCTCATCGCTAACATCGAGTTTGATGTAGATCTTAAAGGGCATAAGTTTAAAAGCAAACGGCAATGAAAACGTCATCATGTGATGAACAGGCCGAGATGATCCAACAATCCAAATCTCAACGTACCTCGATAATGCCGTGTCGACGGGAGCCACCGTGCTGTTGATGTGAACATTGGGAGCAGATGTGGAAGCTCGCGAGGTGTAAATTGACCCCTTGGGCTCTTCCTCTACCGAGGATCGGGTTGGCTTGTGGAATCGGGATCGAGTCCGTCTGAGAGGTGTGTTGCACAGTTTCGGAGCTGTGGGAAAGAATTGGTCGGTCAGACCTCAGTATGCAGCCGAGTATAGGATGTTGACAGCATCCTGGAGCCACAGTTAGGCACGAAGACAAACAAGAAACGGGTTCTCACCCTGAATAATAAGTGCCAGGAGTTGGTGCACAGATGTCGAGACACATGTTAGAGGAGACACCGGGTGGTATCGCTGCTCGAGATGGTCGTAAGGTTTACCGACTGGCTCTCCATCAGACGAGCAGCATCGGGAACAGGCTGAGGAAGATCAAACAGGCATGAAAATTCACATCGAAAACTATTGCGTTGAACATCGCTACTCGATCGAATATTGAGAGCACATGTGATTTGGCTCAACAATTGCCTCACGGAAATGATGAAGGTGGTCATGTCTCAATTTTTTTAATCAATCACAAAAGTGTCAAAAAAATCTCTAGTATGTCGATTTTCAATTTCACAAGTGACGTCACACCTTGAATCACTTATCCAATGGCGGCCTTACATCGAGAAAATCAGTGCATTTTGAGCTCGGATTGTGATACCCCTATTCCCACCGTCATGAGCAACTCTGAAGGTTCTCATGGTTGAAACTGATGAGCGGGATTTTGAAGAAACTATTGGAGACAAAATTAGTGATGGAAACGCTTTCGGGGGATTGTGGAGCCGTATCGTTCTGAGTGAGCCCCTTATGCGAGCAATTAGAGGAAGAAGGGGAAGTATTATTAAAGATGAAACACTGGTTCTATGTTCACTCCAGCTCAGTAGGTTTGCTTTTCCGTTAAATCGACGGTTTACAAGGAGGATTTTGTAGAGTTGGATAAATCGTTTGTATATTACTCGGAAAAATACCATTAATCGCCTGAAAACCCACGCCGCAGCACACTCGGACACCAGGACAAAATGGGCGACGAATGCTTTGTCCCGCCGTCGTAACTGACCAGGGTGTCTTGTACGTTACGGACGTCACATTCATATCTCCAGGATGCATTTGTGTCCGTGTCCGTGCCGTTTCGTGAGATGTCGATGTCCCTCCCAGTGGAGGGGGGAGTGGTGCGGGAAGTGGGGTGTGAGTGGTGGTGGGGTATTCGTAGGGGTGGGGATTGGTGTGTAGTGGGGGATTGTGGAGGGCGGGAGAGGAAATGGAGGAGGGACCTGAAAGTTTCAGCATCCTGTCAATCCTCTCGGAGGAGAAGATGATGATACATACATACTTTCTCTCCACTATAAATGATTGGTGGTTTTATTTGACTGGTATGCTCGGTGTTCCTTTATCGTGTTAGGGTGGTGGGCTTAGGATCCGAGGAACCTGAGTTCAAATCCCCCTTGGCTGTTAATTAATACCAGTGGGGTTGTGACTCTGCTGTCTCCTTCCGAGGTCCGGCAAATGGAGTGCCAGCTTGCTGGTATCCTGTGTTGGAGTGGCGACTGTCCTGTATTGTCCAATAGCCAAGGAGACTGCTTAGGCAGCACAACAACTCCTGCAACAAGTATGGTCCGGGATGGAATGGCAACAGGTGTTTGATTCACCGCTCAAATCGCCTCATGGACGTGTCCTGGTAGCTGGGTAGAGTGATGTTACAGCTTCGTGTGAGGGCTTTTTCTTCCACTTAATCATGGTGGATGGCACCTCTCTGATTCATGGCAGATAAGTCACAAGATCGAGCCCACCTTTGTTGTTTCATAACGGTGCTCTGTAAAATGTTCCGAACACAAAAAGCGAACATTTTTTGCGGCCCGATTCACACGTGGGAATTTCGGCAAACCTCGTCTAATAAGACGAACTTAGCGTCTTTTTGGCCATTGGTGTATGCATGAAACCGTCTCGGCTTGTATTACTGACAAGTACCAAAGGACGCATCGACTCGGTATATTTGTGGAAAAATATAAAATTATTCGCTGTTTAAGGTTAAATCGTACGCTATGGTAACCCGAGACACGTACGAATATGACGTCCACTTCCAAATGCGACATAACGCTAATCTGAAAGAAGGAGGCTTTGACTTTTAATCGCAAATTTACTGCTTTCTAATTCGGAAATGGGAGAAAGAGACACATCGTCATATCATTTTGTAGGGTATCGAGGGATAGATAAGTCTCCGAGGTGTCTGAGTGTTTGGTCCATCTTTAAGCCAGCCACCTTAACATTAAGCAACACCATTCTACCATTATAACACATGTGTTGTTTTGTGCGTGTGATGTCTGTCCCTTAAAAAGGACGATTTAAGAGGTTTTAAAGGCCATTCTTTAACACGACTTGTGTGTTCACGACGGTCTATTGTTTCATATTAAAAAAAAAAAAAATCGAAAAACATTTTCCATGAAAGAGTAATTTGTTCTCTTTCTTGAAATGTAGACGGTGACTTGCAACGAGGCCTCGCTGGCGGTGCACAGAAGCGGTGCTCCTTGTAATTAAAATAACAATAAAACAAAGCGCAGGGAGGTGAAATTTGCCTGCACGTGATTGTAAAACGAGTGTCATTACATAAGTGCGATGCTCCAATAATAAGAAGATAAGCACCACCTAAAACGCTAGGCCGAAGGTTCAGGCTTGGCACGCTCACGAGGCTGTACTCAAATGAAAGGTCCCAGAATAATGAAAACAGGGTAATATTGTACATGTAGTGTTTTAGAAATTAAATGCTTTTCCTTGCTGCAAATATCAGATCTTCCCAGTCTGAATTTTCGAATAAATAATTCCAACCTCATTTTGGACAGGCTTTATACGAGTGCCATACTAATACGAAGAAGAATAAGAAGTAGCTGTATGTAGCGTAAATGAGCTGAAATACAGAATATGAGAGGCCATGGTTGTTGGTAAACGTCTCAATGTGCTCAAACACTCACTCAAGCTGGTCGACGTTCACACACATTCAGAGCCCGCTCGTGGAGCAGCGTTGGTGAATGTTGTAACCGACGTCTGGCAACGGAAGCCTTGGAAGAGCAGCTTGCGGCAAAAGTCACAGAAGGCCAGCGTGAAGTAGGTACTTACGCCTTGAGGGGAAAGTCGACATTACCCTCTACAGGGTCACAATTCCTAGATGCTCAACGAACATACGTCTATCTTTTACGTCATAGTTAGTTGTCTGGATAAAGCAACAGAGAGTATATCTAGAAATCCTTCAAAATGCTCCACTACAGTAAATGAAAATCTACATGAGCAAGGCATCGTGATTCTTCCTCAACATGTGACATGGATGAAGTACATGAGTCACAGAGAGGGGTAGTGTTAAGTGCAGGGAATTAAAATGGTAAAAGGAAGAGATGGTAGGATGAAAAGAAGAGAACGACAGTAGAGGGTTGTGGGAAATGGGGAGAGAAGGGATGAGGTTTGAAAGGAGATGAATCTTCTGAACAGACTCACAAAGTTGTGCGTTGTGAGTGGAACATGCTCGAGGATTCAACGATGAGTTCTTCTCCAATTAACCATGACATGTTCCATGTTCCATCGATCACCAGCTTCTGGCTGCAGGAACAATTCCATCGATAAAAAATAAACAAGGAAACTTAGTTTGAGGGGAGCCATTTGGCTCATCCTGCTGTGCTGCATACATAAACTTAATCTCTCAATTTAATTTTTAATTAATATACAACCCAAATTATCATCAACATACTTCAAATAAATCTACATCACATTGACACTACAGGCAGGGAATTTCAAATGGGAATGGGTGTTTAAGTCCACCACTAAACTTGATGTGACAGCCGGCTTAAATCCCCATCCAAAGGAAGGTGTGCTCCCAGATTGCAGCATGCCTGGCAGACAGCTCAGAGGGAGTGCACTACGGCCGCTATCCCTGCCAATCCGTCATGCAACGACAATGGGCAATTATGGAGTCGCACCTGCAAGTCCTTATCAAAGAAGAGACTGCTCAATTTCGAGATCCATGGATCGAGTGCCTTCAAGCAAAATCCACATGGAAAATGTATCCTATTGTAAAGTCCCTGTAGATTTGAGGGGGGGGGCTGTGAGTGCACACCTGCATGCATCTTGTATACGGACAGCACTCCGGCGTCAACCCTCTCATCTGAGGGCCTTCAGCAAGCTGCCGCACCGTGAAGCTGTTCGCCGTGCAGGACCTTCCAGGAGGAAGAGCGACAACTTGAGCACCATGGACCAAGCGTCAGAAATATAAAAAAAAATGGAATTTAACAAATGTCTTTTCACATATAAACTGATTCATAAAGATGATCAATACGAGGACTGATGCTCGTACATATGCGCACACCCAACGGAACATCATGTTGTACGTCTGAAACAGCACATGATCTCAATCTATCAAAATAGAAATCTTGGATGTACCAAGCCCATCCTTACCAGAACTTCATATATACATCAACAGAACTTCACGTCAAACATTTTACTATCTATACAGGGATCCATTGCAGGCTACCAGCACGCAATGACCTACTCCTTTTGAATGGTCATCCACAATGTAAATACAGATGAGACAAAATGACAGCAGTGTTTTTAGGCGACTTTGATCCACAGGGACAACCCCAGAGCAAAAAGCTCACAGCTCAGTTTGATAGCAAATCAACAATCCAACACTGCAACGAAGAGTCAACTGTGGCTTCAGTGATGCGAATGGTGCAATACGGGTTGGTTGCTTTCCATGTTATATTAACTCGCAGAGTACCTCCTGACGGGCGACCTTGTTCCGAGCATGCAACGCGTTCTTCTGATGCATGCCTTTATTAAGGCGTGTATAGGCAACTGCAGCTTTGTACAAGCAAACAAGTGAAAATCCTTCAATACAGCAGTGTGGTGAAGCAATGAGTACACAATGTTATTGAAAGACCACTTATCACTTTGCCACCAATATCTGCCATATTGTAAGTAAATTTCAACTACTAATGCATGACGAAACCCTTGTTTATGGCTAATATTAAGAGAATGATGGCATAAGAAGAACTTAGCTTTCAGCGTTCGCGCGAAATGCCATGGTGGGCGAAATGAGTCTTTCGTTCGTTTGTGTACATGAGAGGGAGCGTTTCTTGGTTTTTTTTCCGTCAAGCAATAAATTCAATGGTTTCACATATATAACACATTTAGTTCACAATTTCCATTGAATACTCGGTATTTCCGTCAATTGTCGCCATTTCCGTCTAGGTTACGCACTGCCATCTACCGGACGGCCGTCATTGGCTCACTTGAGGCACGTGGGGGGGGGGGGTGAGTACAACGGGGACATTTCAAACTCGGTGCATTGTATACAGCGCACGCTGCTGTAAAAATAAATACATAATAACCCAGGTTACGTGCATGAAGGAAAACATACCTACTGCCTACGACTCAAAACACCTCACTGCACTGAAAAACATGGGGACAGGACTATTGTATGTAATGGTGACACTTGTAATAGCCACCCCCACCTGGAAGTGGCGCTACACAAAACACATTTACATAGAGAATTGTGATGTTACCGGATCAGATGAGCGTGATGTTAGCGGATAGGTGAGAGAGATGTTAATGGATCAAATAAGCGTGATGTTAACAGAGCAGATTTTTGTTCAGAGATTTTTTTTCACTTGTTGGTTGAATCTGCAGCTGCTGCTTCCACCTCATGAGAGCTAAGTTTTCCGAACCAGATTTGTCAGGTTTCTCTGGTGCAGTACTATTAGAAAGTGTACACCTCCTTTCAAAATCTTCACCTTTTGTTGCCTTATAGCCTGGAATTAAATTGCATTAAATCAGACTTTTCCACCTTTATTTACACATCGTAACCCACAACTTCCAAGTGAAAAACAATTATACAATTTCAGACAAATAATTAAAAATACAAAACGAGAATATCTTGGTTGGGCGGCCATTTTTCCCCTATCATCCTCTGTCTAGATGGAGTACTACCACACTCCATGATGGTTATTCAGATAATCCTGAGAGAACAGAAAATAAAATCAGAACGACGTGAATAAAAGAGAAATGAAATTTCCAATAACTCGCTTTGGAGGGAGACCCACACAGTCCTCTGCTTATTGGGAAGGAAACGCGGACGATGGGCGTTGTGGAGAGTGAGGAGCCACTGGAAAACTTCTCGAGTGGGGCTGCCTGCCTGACAGCATTTGACTGGAGGAGCAGCCAAGGTCAGAAAGGCAAGCCTCATCATCATAATCATCGTCATCGTCATCACCCTAGAATCCAGCAGCTCCTGTTCTCCTTTGCTGCAGTGCATCCAGCTTATTGGTGTATTCCTCGTAGGCCTGTACGTGGTCCACACAATGCATCATCGTGAGGATTACGGTGAAACAAACACAGGTGAAGATTCCCATAAACAATTAAATTGCTATAAAGAGCAGAATGGAGATCACAGGAGTCCCTAAAACCATATGCTTCAAATGTAATAAAATACAATCATCTGCTTCAATCAGAACATGAATGTACGTGGTTGAGCAACTGAGGAAAGTTGCTGAAAAAAGAAATTGACTGGCGAGGTCAGAAAATAAAAAAAACTCCAACAACGGAGTGCAAAAAAAATTACCTCCAAAAACAGAGGGCGATAAACAAACTCCTAAACAAAGGAAAACTCTGCCATTGAGAGTTAAACAAAAAGAAAAACTGTTGATGAGGGCCTAGAGAAAAGGAGAAGTGCCAGGGAGGGTTTCCAAAAGAAAACCCTGTCAGCGAGGGATTTAACAAAAAGAAAACTCCGTCAGCGAGGATTAAACAAAAGGAAACCCGTCAGTAGGAATTAAACAAAAAAACTGTCAGCAAGGAATTAAACAAAAAGAAACCTGTCAGTAAGGAATTAAACAAAAGAAGAACGTGAAGGATTAACAAAAGAAACCCGTCAGAAGGAAATAACAAAAACAAACCCCTTCAGAGGATTAAACAAAAGAAAACCCCGTCCGTAGAATTAAACAAAAGGAAACCCGTCAGTGAAGGATTAAACAAAGAAAACCCCTGTCAGTAGAGGATAAACAAAAAAAACGCCTGTATAGGATTAAACAAAAAACCCGTCAGGAGGGATTAAACAAAAAAACCCGTCAGTTAAGAAATTAACAAAAACAAACCGCCGAGAGGGTAACAAAAAGAAAACTAAGCAGCAGGAGGGGAATCAGTAAACAAGAAAACCAGTCGTGAGGGACTAAACAAAAACAAAACCCCTCAGTCGAGGGATTAAACAAAAACAAAACCCCACCAGTGAGGGATAAACAAAAGAAAACCCGTCAGTGAGGGACTAAACAAAAGAAAACTCATGGGGACTCGAGGTGAACTAACAAGGAAAGGGGGAATTCAGTCAGGTGAGGTTAACAAAAGAAAACCCCTCAGAAGGGATAAACAAAAAAAAACCTTCAACGCAGGGATTAAACAAAAAAAACCACCAGTGAGGACTAAACAAAACAAAAACCTATCAAGCGGATTAAAAAAAAAACCCATCCAGTGAGGGATTAACAAAAGAAAACCCGTCAGTGAAGGATAAACAAAAAGAAACCCAATCTGAAAGGCCATACAAGAAAACTAAGAGGAATTAAATAAACAGTACGAGTTTAAACAAAAAGAAAA
>CM068952.1:200651356-200671356 GCA_035128595.1 Eptatretus atami
AAAGAAAACTTGTGTGAGGGCTTGAGAGAAAAGGAGAAGTGCCGGTGAGGGTTTAACAAAAGTTAAACTCGCAGTGAGGGATTAAACAAAAAGAAAAAAGTCTGAAGCAAGGGCATTAACAAAAACCTTATCAGCGGGGGATTAGAAAAAAAGTAAGCTCAGCCCGTAAGATGCAAAATTAAACTTTTTGAGATAAACATGCCAATATCGTTTTTAAGCCCCATCTCCAGTGGCGGAAGAATCACTGAGAAAATACCTCAGATCTGATTTCTGGATTATCGGATCTTCACCAAAAAATTTTAGCGTGCCGTCCTTGGCCAGTTCACCTACACACACAAAAATTTCAAAACGATGGCTTGAAAACTGTTGGCCAAAAATCGTGTGACAAACAGACAAACAAAACAGACAAACAGGACCAAACATACTTGACAAACAAAGTTTTTTTGCCAAGTAACAAACAAAAACAAACAAAACAAACCCAAATTGCAATATTACTCTCCTTCGGCGAGGATAAAAAAAACGATTGCTGATGCAAGCCAAAAAGTTAATCCAAACCTGAGCCAGGGACGTCAAACGCCCATCTTCAATAAACCTCCAACGCCTTCAATCATCATCATCATCATCATCATAAGTTACGATTTTTTTAAATGTTTTTTGATTTTTACTAGTCAGCAAAAAAGTCGATTAATTTCAAGTTGGTTTCCCCTAATCCTATTTTTTTCCCCACATTGCGCATCGCCGTTTTTGCCCAACGCAGGATTTTTCAAAGAAACATTAACCCCCACGAATGGAGAAAACAAGATTATATTTACGCGGAGAAATGAAAGATGAATACAAACAGCAGATAATCCCAGAATGCAAGAGGGATAACAGCAGCGGGTACATCGGGTGCCACACAAAGAAAAGTTAACACGGAGAGTCAGCAGTCGGAAAAGATGCGGCAGGAGGCAAACATTTCGATGGCTCACAGAGAATCATCTGAAAGGAGGGAAAACTTGAACATTTAATTCCCCATGTGATACGCATAACTTCCAATTGAGCGAAAATTGCATTTCAAATCTTGCAATTAATAATGGAGTCTTCTTCCAGTAATGTAAATTAGAAATTTTAAAAGGGCATTCACTTCAAAGGAACCGACTCCACCTCCAAGTTATATTGGAAGGGGGTTGTTGCTCACCCCCAAAACTTCTCCAAAAGTGCTGTGAGGGTGTTCCCGAGTCAGTTTTTGATTCATTCTGCTTGCAGATTCCCACCCAACTGGAAAGGACCAGAGGGAATGGCATTACAGGGTAACACCTACTTGGGTTGAAACCACTTACAAAATGTGCACCACACCCAAATCCGAAACACCACAACATTTCCAAACCGCTGCAACTCGCGTGCGTTTACACTCGAACCTGCAGTTTTATGACGATCTTTCCAGTCCACTTCCTTACTCCGCTGTGATGAAATGTGCTGTTTCCATTGTGGAATCCACGTTACAAACTCCACAGCGTTACGTTTGCGAACATTACAGGGAAAAGGGAAACTGCCTTCAAAAGGTAGCCGTTACATCAGATTCTGAGAAACTAGATGATCTCCCTCACCCGGAAGTTGTGAATCAAAGCAATAATTGCCATTCGGCCAAACAGCCCAGTCGATTTTTTCTTCCCATCTCAACATAAACTTCTCTTGACCTTACATGTGACGTACCACAGGGTACAAAACCTTGGGTTTCCCCAATTATTTTCTTGGCAAGGTAACCCGTGCACGAATCACTGCTCACCTCTATCTTTTCATCTCCTTCCACCTTGAATAAACCCAAACTTCATCAATTCCATCTTCCTCCAGGCCTTCAAAACAGCTGTTACCCACCACTCTAGGCTTCCCCATCAAATTCCTCGATCTTTTCTACCCCGTTAATCCACCGAAACCACTCTTCAAATCCCGCTTCCTTCCTGAAAGCCCTGCAATTACCATCTTCTATTCCCCATGTTTCCCACCCCCAATCCTCTCCCTTCCACGATCTCCTAATGGTCTCTGTTCCCCACTTGTTTTTGTCCTTCCCTCTCCCACCCCTTGTCTCATGCCCCCCCCCCCCCTTTGCTGTTGCGTTGTGTGTTAGCTCTAATACGAGACGAGCCTTCGACAATGTTTACAAAATTAAAAAAATACAGTTCAAAGGTCATCTGGAGGTCAAAATTTAAAAATCATTTTTCAATCCGATTTGACTTGAACATTAAACACAATTGCATAGTTACTTATTTGGAAAACAACTTATGTTTGAGATCAAAAGGTCAAAGGTCAACTCAAGGTCAAACTATTCTAAAACATACAATTTTTCAACCTGAAATCGTCGTCAATTTTTCATCTGATTGCCTGAAAATTAAGCAGCAAATGCATAGTTAATCATGAAATTTGGAGCCAACTATTTTGAGGTCTCAAAAAGGCTCAAAGTTAACAATCAAGATTTCAAACTTCCTAAAAATCATCCAATTTTCATTTGATGAATAAATTTTTATAATATCATCAATCATCAATAAAATGAAATATAATAAATTTTCATCTGATTGACCTGAGCTTTAAGATTGTCAATTTTAAATGTAATGAAAGGACAATTTGATGTATCCATGGCAACCTTTGGAGAGGGGGTTGGATTTTGCAAGTTTTGTGCTCTGCACGACATCTTTTTCTTGATATTCTGTCTGTCTGTTTGTTAGTTAGTTGCAAAATTGAAGATTTTTCAAGTATATTGGTCAGTCGATTTTGTTATTGTCTGTCTGTCTGTTTATCGCCTACAGGTCACAAATTTTAAACCGATCTTCACGAAACTTCACCACATGGTAGAGTTTGTCACAAGGAAGAATCCAGTTGTTTTTGAGGTAAAAAAGGTCAAAAGGTCAACATAGGCCCAAGGTCAACAACTTCGGTGGTATTTCTAAAATCCTCAATTTTCATCAGATTTAAAAGAAATTTGAAGAGGATTTATATTTCAGGTCACTGAATTCAACCAGCCAATTATTTTTGAGGTCAATGTCAGCCAAAAGGTCATAGTCCGAATTTCTAAAATTGTCAATTTTCATCTGATTTAAAATAAATTTGAAGAGGAGTTGCATCTTCGGTCATTGAATGCAACCACCAATCATTTTTGTGGTCAAATTTGTTTTATGGATTTTGCAAGTATCGTGCTCTGCACGACGTCTTCTTGTTTATTTATTAGTCATTGTACAAACAATCTGTCTCCTCTTTGATTACCTCTGTCACCAAAGGTTATGTTTTCGCCTGTGTCTGTCTGTCCATGGGAAAGACATCTAAAAAAGTTGTGGACGGATTCGGACGAAACTTGGTAGACAGGTTGGGTGTATGACATGGACGGATCGATTCGATTTTGATGAAGATTTGAATCTGGATCTGGCCGATCAGTGGGATACAAACCATAAACTGTTCAGCCTGGCAGAAGTATGCACTCTACCAAGTGCCGCTCTCGTGAGCCCGTGCGAAGCCAAAAGCAGGGTTAAGCAATCGGTCACGTATGAACGTATGTGTCTGCATTTTGTTAAGGGCATACATCTTTACCACATGTCACATAACCATTTTATATAGCACATATTGAGTGTACATCGAAAACCGTTTAACAGAGGAAAATTAAACTTCACCACATGTCACATGACCATTTGAGTGAAAACATAACCCCTGTCCACCTTCGCCGCAAGAAAGGTAACAATTGAGAAAAGAAACGGGATAAATACAGCAATTCATAAGAGGAAACCGAAACCCAAAGCTAAAGAATAAAATCCAAAAAATAAAAATATATAACATCGAAGACAAAGTTAAAGGGTGCTGATGAAGACCCAAAAGAACACAACAAGGAAGTGGGATGGAGCTAAAACCTGGGAAAGAAAAAGCAACATCTAAGAGAAATGCCTCCAATGACATGTGAAGAAGAATTATTTTATTAAAACAACTAAAAAATATTTTAAACAACAAACTTTAAAAGCCCTGGTCTGGATGGAATTCAAAACTTTCCGCTAAAACTAGATGGTCCACACAATCACTGCGCTCTAGCATTCAAGAAACTTCTCCAAGAGGAAAAGGTAATGGATGAGTGCCTCACAGAAGGCAACACCTTCATCATTCCAAAATCTGAAGAAACCCAACTACCTCACAAATATCAACCAATATCGTAATCTATCAACAACGTACATATTCCTCATGGGAATGCACAGAAACAATGTACCACCACGTAACACAACAAGGAGGCCAAGAGGCAGAACAGAAGGGATGTAAAACGAACATGCTATGGAGCAATAGACCACCTACGATTAAACAAGGCCACCCTCGAAAACTGTAAAACCAAAAGAAACAAATTATCCACAGCATGGATAAACCATAAAACTCGAAGGGCACTCGGTAGAGTGCACACCTCCGCCACGTAATACCTGATCCACGAGAACATATCAGGTCCAATACATTTTTGAAATATCATGCTATAGATCATTTTTGGCCCTATCTCTCAATGGTTAAGAATCATTTCAAAAATTAAATAATTCTCGTATCTAGATCCGGATTCGGATATTCACCAAAATCGAATCGATTCATCGTGGCCACCAAGTTTTGGCCTAATCCGTCCACAACTCTTTCAGATATCGTGCTATATATCGTTTTTGGCCTTATCTTTCGATGGTGAAGAACTACTTTAAAAATTCGAGTAGTCGGATCCGGATCCGGATCTTCAACAAAATCTAACCAGTTCGTCCTTGTCACAAACCCCAACCTGTCCACAAAATTTCATCCGGATCCGTACACAAGTTTTTGAGATATCCTGCACAGAAACAAGCAGAAAAACAAACAGAAAAACAAGCAGACAGAGAGAAAGGGGTGAAAACATAACCTCCTTCGGTGAAAACATAACCTCCTTCACCTTCGGTGGTGGAGGTAAAAAGCTTTTGATAGTGTCCCACATTCATGGATGATAAAATGCATGCAAATGTACAAGATCAACCCTCAAATAATCAAACTGATAAAGTGAAGGAGTTCTGGAATCCCACATTGATATTTCAAGAAGAAGTAGAAGTAGAAGAAGTAGAAGAAGTGGAGGAAGTGGAGGAAGTGGAGGAAGTGGAAGAATCGAAATACTGGAGATGAATATATGATGTGGGATATTCCAGGGTGCCAGCCTTTCACCCCGGACCCACCGAGCAACCTCATTAATGAGCAAGGACACGGTACACCCTAACGTCAAAATCAACAGGAAAGGTGACACATCTACTGTGCATGGATGATCGGAAACTCTTCGCACCGAACGACGACAAACTGGCAGAGTAACTCAAGTTAGTGAAACAATAATCTGACGACATCCAGATGGAATTTGGCCAAGATAACTGTGCCACGTGCAGTCGTGCACGTTCGTAGAAGGTAAACCAACAAGAAGAGAGACAACATAAAAATCGACCTAGATTCAACAATACAGTAACTCGAAAACAAAGCATCTCATAAATACCTCGGAGTAGAAGTGGGCCACCAAACACGTCACGAAGAAATGCGCGAAACAATTACCAAAGAATACCTGCATCGAACGAGGCTGATCCTGAAAACGTACTTTTCTCCAAGTAACAAAATCCAAGCCATCAACCAACTCACAGTACCAGCATTCCAGTACAGTTGCGGAGTAATAAAATGACCACCAGTGGAAATCAATAAACCAGATATCAAAACAAGGAAACACAAAATGTTTCACAACAATCTGTGCATCCCGATAAAAGACCTGCCGAGAGGAGAAGAAGGTAGTGGCCTGACAGAGCCCACCCACGTCAACAGAGTGACAACAGGATTGGCCGAGTAGGTGAAAAGTGCAACAGACTACCAAATCCGATTTGTAAAACACAAAGACAACAAACCAGAGAAGGTATCCCTAACCCACCGAACAAAAAAATTCCAGACAGGTGCGAATGGAAGATGTCACACATGAAACCGAGACATCAACGAAAACAGCCCCAACGATTAAAAAAATAAAAGGATAAAGACGAAAGAAAAATAAAAAGTGCAATATCAACATTATATATATATATATAGATATATATATATATATATATATATATATATATATATATATATATATATATATATATATATATCAACAACTGGGAGAATGATAAAATAGCAGAGTTATTGAAAAAATAAAATAAAATAAAATAAATATAAGAGAGTTGGACAGATTGGGAAGAGACAAAGAAATCCCTTTGGAATGGCTAAGAAGAGGACAGCTTAACTGGGATGGAGAACAAATCATTTTACATGCCCAAGACCAAGGACCAACGGCTTTAAGAAAATGGCGGGACTGAGCCAATGGGACAAGGTGTAGGTTCTCCAAGGTAGAAACAGAAATTACGAGCAACCTCTTCTTGGGATGTAAAAAATACTCGTATCAGAACAGCTGTACACACAAAGGCACAGCACGGTATACACTGGCACATCTGCAAAAGTCTCAACATCCCAGTTCCAGAAAACTCGTGGAAACGTGAACGAAAAGTGGTCGCTGAAAATGAGGAAGTGACGCTCAAGTACAACATAATAATCCCATCAAGCGTAAACACAGAAAACAAAGCAATGTGACCGGATATAGAACTGAGGTACAAAAAGGAAAAGAAGGCATTGTTCATTGAGGAGTCAGTACGCAGTGATTTTGGCTGAAACAATGCAAAAATCCACAAAATGACCAAAGAACAAGATCCCCAAAATGGAGTGAAAAGACACTTGAAGGTGCAGAGATCCAACAACCAACAAAAAACACACACACGTACACACAACGTACACACACACGCACACACACACACGTTACACACCACGGCACACACGTAACACAACATACACTAACACCCACAACCACACAACCACGTTTCCACCCCATTACACATACACACGCACACACACAACGCACCAACGCACACACATACACACCACCACACACACACATACACACGCCACACACAATACATAAACACACCACACACATAACACACGTACACAACACATACACACGCACACACATACACACACACACACACACGCACACGCACACACGGCACACGCACATACACACACGCAACAACACACACACACACGCCCACACCACACCACACACACCACACACACACCACATACACACCACACACACACACACCACACACACACAACACGACGCACAGCAACGCACACACACACAACCGCACACGCACAACGCAACACGCACACCACATACCACACGCACATACAACACACACACACGCACACACACACACACGCACACACACACACACGCACACCACACACGCACACACACACACACGCACACACACACGCACACACACAACACCAACGCACACACACACACACACATACACGCACACACCACAACACACAACACAAACACACACGCACACGCACACGCACACACACACACATGACCACACCACACACAACACACAGCACAACACACGCACACACACATACACACATACACACGCACACACACTACACAACACTACACACACACACACGCACACGCACACGCACACACACACAACACACGCACACACACACACACATACACACGCACCACACACACACATACACACACGTAAATTGAAAGTGAACACTGAGAAGCCATTTACGTAGGAACTTTTACCTCTTCAGTGATGTGCGGATCGGCCATGCGTCTGTCTCTGTGCACATCGTCGCCTTCCCCATTGACTCCGGCCTGAGGAATCACCGTCGCCATCTTCTCTTCAGGGCAGTCACGTGTTCATTCGAAAACAGGAAATGCGTCACACGGACCGGACGGGACCAGGGCACACAATTAGGATTGACGGACTGGGGGTTCTTCTTCACCTTTGAGAACTAATCCTGTCCTTCTTTCGTGCTGAATCGCGTCCATTTAATATCACATAACAAATTATTCTTAAAATAATATCATCACCAAAGTTAAATGGAATGACATGGATGGATCGCTCGTGAAGGATTCCATCCAATCGATGTTTGGTCTTCGATGATATCACTTTTAAAAGGCCGTGAAGGATCGATCTCTACTATTTCTCACTCTCCAACCCACGTCTCCTCCGCATCCCTTTCTTCCCTCCTCTCCCTTATCCTCCCTTTTCCTCCCTCCTCTCCCTTTTCTCCCTCCTCTCCCTTATCCTTCCCTTTTCCTCCCTCCTTCCCTTTTCCTCCCTCCTTCCCTTTTCTCCCTCCTCTCCCTTTTTCTCCCTCTTCTCCCTTATCCTTCCCCTTTTCCTCCTCCTCTCCCTTTTCCTCTCCTTCCCTTTTCCTCGCTCCTCTTCTTTTTCTCCTCCCTCCTCTCCCTTTTCCTCCTCCCTCCTCTCCCTTTTCCTCCTCCCCTCTCTCCCTTTTCCTCCCCTCCATTTTCCACCCCTCCCCCTCCTTTTCCACCCCTCCCCTTCTCCTCTCCCTCCCTTTTCATCCCCTTCCCTCCCTCCCTTTTCCTCTCCCTCTCCCTTTTCATCCACCTGCCCCTCTATTTTCGTGCCTCTTCCCTCCCTTCCCTTTTCGTCCCTCCCCTCCCTCCTTTTCTTCCCGCCTCATCCTCCCTCCCCCCACCCCCCAGGTCCTTGTTCCTCTCCCTCCCTTTTCCTCCCTCAACCTCCCCTCCTTTTCCTCTCCTCCACCTCCCCTCCCTTTTCTGCCCTCCTCCATTTTCCCCCCTCCCCTCCTTTTCCTCCCTCCCCTTCTCCTCTCCCCTCCCTTTTCATTCCCCCTCCCTCTCCTTTTCCTCCTCCCTCTCACTTTTTGTCCCCCTTCCCTCCCTTCGATTTTTGCCCCCCCCTCTCCTTCCTTCTCTTTTCCTCTCCCCTCCATTTTCCTCCTCTGCTCCTCTTCCCTCCCTTTCTCCTCTTCTCCTCTTCCCTCCCTTTTCTCCTCTTCCCTCCTTTTCTTCTGCCCTTGCCTAACTTTTCCTTCCCTCCCCTAACTCCCATTTCCCCTGATACTCCCCTCCTCTCCCTACTCCTATACACTTCCCTACCCTTTCCCTTCCAACATCATCTATTCTCTTCCATTTCTGAATTCAGAACTTTTGAAATGATGGAATGTGCCCCAGATTGCTTGGCACTCACGCACAGAAACCCCGAGTAAAGAAGTCAATCTAAATGGCCTGGACTATTTCACATCTGCCAGATAAGGATCGTAGAATGAAACAACTTAAAAAAAAAAAATCCTTTTAAAGAAGCTGAAGGTACTTGTAAATGTTCCTGAGAGAGAGGGGCGTGCTCTGGACAACAAAACAGTTGGAGAACTTCCTGATAAACTCTTCAAAAGTTGATGTGGGCCCGCGAACGGCTGATGGTTCATCGATGGAGGGCGACGTGGGCCCATGAACGGCTGATGGTGCATCGATGGACGGGACATGGGCCGATGAACGGCTGATGGTCCATCCATGGATCGGCGACAGTGGGCCTGCGAACGGCTGATGGTCCATCGATGGACGGCGACGTGGGCCCGTGAACGGCTGATGGTCCATCGATGGACGGCGACGTGGGCCGATGAACGGCTGATGGTCCATCCATGGATGGCGACATGGGCCTGCGAACGGCTGATGGTTCATCCATGGACGGCGACATGGGCCTGCGAACGGCTGATGGTTCATCGATGGACGGCGACGTGGGCCCGTGAACTGCTGATGGTTCATCCACGACGTGTTTTACCCAAACTTCGTGCTTCGACTTCACACTTATGCAAAGGGCTTATCGCTAGTCATATCTGCGGCCTATTGAGGGTAAGTTTGAAATGGTGACACAGTGACGGTTCTGCGAAACCGTCACTCCCCAAGGCAATGGCACACCATAACATATAGCATTTCCTGAGATAGTTATTTCATTCGTATTTGTTCCAGATAGCCCTTCCCTTATGTCGAATGGGTTTACGGGTCAGATGCGTTGTGTGGGATTCGGTAGTTTTTCCTCATTATTTTCCGTCTTGATTCTCCGCACACGAACTTCACCTTCACGCATGCACACAGTTAATTAGCATGCGCACACCACACAACCTCACAATGCCTTTATCATAATCACCACACTTTTATCCATTAACCAAGCTCACTGTACGTTCGCCATTGCCGCCTCAGCCATAACGAGCAACTACAATGAACGACCACCACCACCATGGACCACCACACCATAAACCCCCCCAACTACGCTTCCGCTACACCAGCCACCACGGATGCCCACCACCACCGTCCTTTGGAAGTAGCAGGGAGCAATGGGTGTCACGTACCATTACAGACAATTGGACCATGGACGTTCAAACATCTAACTCGGAGCGCAAGAGGATATCCCTAGCACTCCGCTCGATCAAGACCCCCAATTGGGTGTTCAGCACACGTTCGTGACTGGAGAGCGCAACCAAATACCCCTGCGCCATGTTAAGTACGGAGCTTTGTCGCGTGAGGAAGCCCAGAACATAATGGGGCCGTCTTCACTGCCGTACCCTCGCGTCGGCGAGACCAAGGCCGTGATAATCCTGCATGCACCTCGTGACTCATCTGATCCACCTTGAGGCTCCTCCCTCGCCAAGTAGGTATAGAAGCTCATGGTTCATGTGATTTAGTTTAGCCTAGTGGTGAGAGGCGGACGGAGCGAATGGGTCACAGCAATGGCGAGACAGAGTTCACGGAGCGTAGCGCGAGAGATCGAGCACAGTCATAGGGCCAAGCCAGTAGCAATGACATGTGCAGACTTTCTTACACTTCCTTAGGCTATCTTCTCAGACGTCCTTTCTCTTCTTTTTTCCGTCTCGTCTGCTGTGGACGCATATTCACAAAAGGAGCTCTGCGATTACCCGGACAAGTCCCCAGTGGTTGTCCCCTTAAAGGCAGCCTCACCGGTACACACCTTTTACAGTTCCTCTTTGCAACTCATTTGCACCCTTGTTGGGATTTGTACCTTTTTCTTAAAAGCTTTGTTTCTTCCCAATTCAATTCACTCGCCTGCAGTTCATTAAAATATATTCCTGCTTGGGACATTGTGTGTGAGATAAGGAAGGTTAACCTTGGGTGGTTAACCATGCACTGGGCAGTGCATGCTCCATTATAAGTGAACAGACTTCTCGTAAGCTTCAACAGTCTGAAGCTCATCATTTCAGAACTCGCACTGCACAGTACACCTCCACCGGCGAGAAAATAAAGCCGATCGGAGTAGCGGATGTCTCATTGAGCTATCAGGGTCAACATGCCGGTGTCAAGTTAATATGTGGTCCAAGGAAGTGGACAATCCCTTCTTGGCCGTGACTGGCTGATTCACATCAAGCTAGAACGGTCAGCCGTTCATTCACCTTGCGCAAAACCACACCAAGTCAGTTTGAGTATCATTTGGAGCAGATCCTTCAAAAGCATCAAGGCCTGTTTCCCAAAATGAGCTCGTTAAACTCAGGGATATGCAGGCTCTTCATGAAAAAAAGCTTGGTAAACTCTTCATGAAGGCGTGCATGGCTCCTCGTTTTTGTAAACTGAGGCCAGTCCCATATTCCATCTGTGATAAGGCGAAAGCTGAGTTAGACAAGCTTGAAGCCTGAGGAGTGATTGAACGGGTGCCATACTTGGACTGGGCCACTCCAGTCGTCACGGTGCTGAAGCAGAGTGATGATGTTCGATGATGCGGAGACTTCAAGGCTACAGTCAACACAGGTCTTCGTATCGAGCAGTACCCTCTTCCATCGATCCATGACATATATGCACAATTGGCAGGGCGTAATTTTTGATTGCTTCGGCCCTGGCTTTGAGACAGAAAGCTATGGATCAGGTTTGTGTAGATCTTCCTTTACAATAATACCTGGATGGCATACTCATTGCAGGTAAAATGGTGAAGGAACACCTCAAGAACGTTGACAAAGTGCAAATCAAGTTGGAAGCTTGTGGTCTCTGCTTGAATAGGGATAAGTGTGCTTTCTTCAAACAACGTTTGGAGTATCTGTGGCACATCATCATGTCAACAGCAGAACAGAAATACGCCCAAATCGAGCGGGAGGCTCTCAGCCTTGCCTGGGGAGTATGCAAGTTTCATCAGCACCTGCTAGGCCACCATCTCACCCTGCAGACTGATCATAAACCACTTAAATTCATTATGGAACCAAAACGACGTATCCCAATCACTGCCACTGCACGGATACAATGATGTTGTTTGTTCTTCCCTGCCTACGGCTATGATATCCAGTTCCGTGGTACCAAGAAACATGCCAACTGTGACAGTCTCTCTTGCTTGCCTTGCAAAGGGGGAACAATCTGAATCTTCCGATCATGTTGATGTGTTTACACTGGGCCAGATCCAGTGTAGCCCCGTCACAGTAAGCACATAGCTATTGAATCAGCCCACGATCCTGTGCTCGCCTGCATCATATGGGCAGTCACCATTGGTAGTTGGAATGACCTGCCTTCAGCACCTGAGTATCAACGTCATCAGAGCTGTCTTTAGCTCAAGGTTGTATTATGTGGGGTATGAGAACAGCGATTCCTCCGAAGTTCAGACAACAATGTCTCGAGGAACGACATGCCGGTCACCCCGGAATCATTAAAACCAAAGGTCTAGCCCGTAGTCTCTTGTAGTGGCCTGATCTGGACAAGGACATTGAAGGTATCATTAGGCGTTGCTCTACACACCAGTCAGATGCCGACAATCCACATCAGGTGTTGTTCTTACGGCCTGCTCCAGACAAACCATGGCAAATAATTCATGTCGACTTTGCTGACCCATTTAGGAACAAGATGCTCTTGGTAGTAGTCGACATGTTCTCCAATTGGCCAGAGGTTCATGCAATCCACAACGACAGAAAACACAGTTGAGAAACTGCGGTCGATTTTTGCAAAGGAGTACCTGGAGTTTTGGGTTCCGATAACAATCCTCAGTTTGTTTCTGGCGTTTTCAACGAGTTCATGGTTCAAAATGGTGTCAGGCATCTCAAATCAGCACCATACCACCCAGCAATGAACGGCCAGGCTGAGTCGTTCGTTAAGTTGTTGAAACGTGTTTTGCATAGATAAAAGGGGTCATCTCTGCAAACAGTGGTTGATGTGTATTTGCTCTATTACAGGAATGCTGTTCACCCATTAACTCGTGAGGCATCCGCTATGCATTACTATGGACATTTGTTGAGATCTCCACTAGATTTGTTGAGGACTAGTGGTTCTGTGTCCATCTGTGTCTGTGTCCTGTCCAAAATTTGATCGTACCTTTGAAATAGGTCAGCCTGTGATAGTGCGCGATTACATCCACAACTGTAAGTGGGTACCGGGAATTGTCTCAGTGGTACTTACTGGGACCAGCTACCTGCTGCATGGTTAAAACTGATGATGGAAAAGTGTGGAAACAGGCACGTTAACCAAACTCATGATTGTATTTCAGCACAGCCATCAGGTAGCATTGATTCTGAACTTCTTGTACCTGTGTGGCTTATACTTCAGCCTGTGGTTGCTGGTTGCATCTTTTTTTTTCTGGAAGCGTGGCACCGCTCATGCAGTGCCCCTGTTTCCAACAGAATGACAGGCTGAGTACTCCTTTTGCCGACCTCAGAAGAATGACAGGCTGAGTCAAGTCAACCCACCTGGTGTTGTTTTAACGACACGACAGGGGCTCAAACTCAAGACCATAAGATCTTAAGTCAACCACCTTAACCGTTAATCACTCAAAACCCTAAGGTCTTAATCTTGCCACCTTAAGCATTAAGCACTCAAGATGCTAACATCTTAAGCCAACCACCTTCACCGTTAAGCACTCAAGACCCAAAGATCTTAAGCCAACTTCCATAACCATTAAGCATTCAAGACACTAAGATCTTAAGCCAACCACCTTAACCGTTAAACACTCAAGACCCTCAGATCTTAAGCCAGCCACCTTAACCGTTAAACACTCAAGACCCTCAGCTCTTCAGCCAACCACCTGAACCATTAAACACTCAAGACCCTAAGATCTTAAGCCAACTTCCACAACCATTAAGCACTCAAGATCCTCAGATCTTCAGCCAACCACCTCAACCGTTAAACACTCAAGACCTCAGCCAACCACCTTAACCGTTAAACACTCAAGACCCTAAGATCTTAAGCCAACTTCCACAACCATTAAGCACTCAAGACCCTCAGATCTTAATCCAACCATCTTAACCGTTAAGCCAACACCAGACTTGTTACTTGTATTGTTGGTGAACACATCAGTGCATAGACCAAATCACCAGTGGACAAAGTACACTGAATTGTGCGTCGATCATGCTGCAACGTCTGTTTCATCTGTTGCCCCTCCATATGAGCACTGAGGTCTAGACAAAGTCAATCTCTTTGCTGGTGACTCGACCCTCTGTCGTACCATCTGTCATCCCTCAGACCGGCAAGCCGCAGCTTCTTCACTCTCTGCAGATCTGGGTAAAATCACAAACTGGTCCAACACGTGGAACATGTCTTTCAATCACGACAAATCTCACACTCTCACAATGTCTCTCCGAAAGAACCGTTTAGAAACCCCCCCATCCACTTTCTCAACAATGCTCTGGAAGAAGTCCTTTCTTTCAAGCTTCTGGGTCCACTATCTGCCATGATCTTTCCTGGAAAGCCACATTTCAAACCTCGCCTCAAAGCCAGTCGCCGACTGGGAATCCTCCGTCATGCAAAGTCCTTCCGCCCAACCTGAGCTCATGACCACTTACAAAGCTTTCGTCTGCAGCCTGATGGAGTACTGCTCTCCCTCTGGGCGTGGCGTCCTGTCTCTCACCTTTCTCAGCTTCACGTTGTGGAAACAAGGCATTTCGGATCATTGACATCTCCCACGGTGAGGCCAAGTCTTTGGCTTCTCACTCTCTCACCGGCACAGTCGGTTGTCTTTCTGTCTTCTACCGTCTCCTCTCCGGTCTCGCCCCCCCCCCCTGCTCTCTCTGTGATTTCCCCACCACATTTCCGAGGGCGTCAAGGTCCGCCAACAACCCCCTTCTGGTAAAACTATCAAAACACGAATCACTGCTCACCTCACTCTTCATTCCTCTTTTTCCCGCCTTTGGAATAACTCCCACACTCTCTTCAATGACATTCTTCCCTCCAGCCTTCAAAACAGCTGTTCACCACCACCTCTTATCGTCTCCCATCCAAATCCTCGATCTTTTCTACCCCGTTAATCCACCCCAAACCACCTCCTTCAAATTCCCTGCTTTCCTTCCTCAAAGTCCCTGTAATGTCCATCATGTATACCCCGTATTCCCCGCCCCATCCCTCTCCCTTCACAGATCTCCTAATGTCTCTGTTCCCCACTGTTTTGTCCTTCCTCTCCCACCCCTCTTGTCTCATGCCCCCCCCCCCTGCTGTGCGTTGTGTGTTCTTGTTAGCTCTCATATGAGCCTCGACACTGTATACAAAAAATAATAATAATCACTCGTGGACTTTGAAGTTGAGGCTCATTGAGTGACTTTGAAAGGGTCTCATTGGTTGACGTGTGTGTGTTGTTAGATACTTGAATTAAAAAAAACGGAGGAAATACCCCCCGGGTGCTCACCTGGTGGCGGCTGGGTAAGATAACCAGGGAACCACTGGTAGGCATGGATAACTCACAAAATATTTAACAGAGAAGAAAGTAAATACCTCTGGATTTATTTTTTAATGCTGTGAACAAACTTTAGTACATCACTGGTGATGAAGGTTGTGGTCAAGTTTCATCGGAATTGTGTGTGTGGTTTCGGAGAAGGAAGCAAATACCTATTTTGAGGGGCAACCCCCACGTCGAATCCCTTAGACCCCAATTTTTTTTAATGCCGTGAACAAATGTTGGTACGTCTCGGGTGATGAAGGTTGTGGTCAAGTTTCATCAGAATTGCATGTGTAGTTTCAGAGAAGAAGTTGTGGACGGACGGACGGACTGACTGACTGACTGACCGACGACGTACGTTCCAGGTGAGATGGCAACACGTGAGCCAGTTTCACGGTGAGAGTATCACTCTTGATATTGGTCAGACCAGACTTGATAATGTTCAGCGGATTCTCCACCAAACCAGTGGAGACCGGGCATAGTAAGCAGCAACCTTGATATTATGCTCAATAGCATTCGTGCCGTGAAATCCTCAACTCGGCACTGGTGAAAACTGAACCATCGTCAATTGTCTGAAACCATTGTGAGGTCACAATGGTGACAAGAAAATACTCACGCACCTGGGCTACTGTGGTGGTGTGAGTGATGAAATGGAGATGTCTCAGAGTCTGTCTGTCGACGGTGAGGTGAGCACAGACAACCTCACCATATAGCTATCAAGAAGCGGATTGATTATCCCGAATGAACTGTGTTCCCCGAAACCGATAGTACGAGGGTGTGGTCATGTGGATCACAATGAGCAGGGGACAGGGCGTGAGGGCGGTGGTAGCACTCACCGTCGTATATTTGCGTTATCAATAAATTCCTGTCCCATTATATATTACATACTGGTACACAATGGTCCATCTTCAAAGATGTCCGTGGCAGTCCTGTATAACCGATTAAAAATTATCTGCTTTGGCCGCCATTCATTTGGTCCGCGTCTTGGAAGCCATGGTAAGGTAGTCGGTTACAGTGACTTTTAGGGGGCACGTTGATTTAATCGATTTAATTACCTCAAGTAGCATAAAATGTGCAGAATTTTTTTTAGCCACGTCTCGCATCGCAAGACGTCTCGTCTCCTCCTTCTCGTCTCTCTCTCCTCCTCCTCCTTCTCTCCTCCTTCTTCCTCTTCTTCTTCTTCTTCTTCTTCTTCTCTCTTCTTCTTCTTTTTCTTCTTCTGACAAAACCTTTAGGACTCGACTCGTTCATAAACAATCCGGATCTCCTTAAATACTAACACATGTCACATCTCGCATTGAGGGTGCCTTTGAGAGCGTCTATCAACTTTTAAATATATTCGGACATTTGCTTTAAAGTTTCGAAAAGTTCACGTTACTATTTAAAGATTATTCCATTTAATGTATTGTAATTTCGTAAATACACGATTTTCTCGTCATGAACGACGATCGTCCATGACGGGTCTCGCTATTGGCTCAATCAAGGAACGTGACGAAATTTCGGAAGTGTTGTTGTTGTTGTTGTTTTTTTTGGTTTTTTTTCTTCTTCTTCTTCTTCTTCTTCTTCTTTTTATTATTATTATTATTCTTGTTCTTCTTCTTCTGGTGAAGACAAAACCTTTAGGACGCAGCTCTTGGACCAATTTGTCCTTGTTTTTATGTCGGGCTACTTTAGATTGTAGAATAGGGGAAAGAGGGAGAAGAAGAAGAGAGAATTTGCGTGGATTAGGGCGCGAAGGGCTCGAGATCCGGTTGCCCGGCGGCGTTGCCCGTGAGGCAGGATGAGCCCCGTGGGGAAATGGGAGAGTTTTGTGAGGAGAACGAAGACTGGTCGCAGTACGTGGAGCGAGTGGAGTTCTTCTTCACGGCTAACGGATCGAGGGAGAGGAGCGGAAGCGAGCCGTGTTCTCACCGTGATGGACCGGAGGCCTTCGGGCTGTTAAACGTCTGGTGGAGCCGAGGAAGGTCGCACGGGAATCGTTCGCAGCTTGGTGGAGATTATGAGGGACACCTGGAGTCCGAACGTCGGACATCGTGCAGAGTTTCGATTTAACAGCAGGGACAGGAAGCCGTGCGAATCGGTGGCTCTTTTTAACGCCGAGCTGTCCAAGCTGGCGGGACGTTGTAACTTCGGGCGAGTTCGGGACGACATGTTGAGGGACCGTTTGGTGTGCGGAGTGAACGACGAACTCATTCGGCGGAGACTCCTCTCGGAGAGAGGGTTAACGTACCAGAGGGCTCTGGAGATCGCCCTAACCACCGAAACGGCGCCGAAGGATGCTCAAAGGACGACAAGTAGTGTCTTACCAAACCGGCAGGGGGCTATGGAGACCACCACGAGCATTGTCGCTCAACCTCTCAAGAAACGGCGTCTGCTGCAACATCTAAGTCCTCCAGCGATGCAGAAGGTCCACCGATCATGCGGAAAGACAAACCTTGTACAGTAGTTAGCAAAGATCCTTCACAAACGGATGTTGTGAGTCGTAGTTGGCGAATGTTACCTTGAATTGTGCTTTTTGTATTTGCAGAGGTCGAGGCTCATGGAAGAAGCTGGCGGTCTATCGATGGAGCAGAGGTGAACGACCGATAAGGGACGGACTGGCAGCACAGTTACTGATGCGTGGACAGGACGAGGACAGACGTAGACATGATATGTGAGCAGACAAGAAGAGTTGAGACGCAGTAAAAGTGTAAACGAGGTGTGGGTTGCTGGCTGAGAGAACGTGATCTGGTGAAGTTTGTGAAGAGGAAGAAGAACCAATCACTTCGCATCTTCAGGTGCATAGGGCTACCAAAGCAGTTCTGTTTGGCTTGGGGGGGGGGTGGGGGGGTTAATTATCCTGGATGGGTCGCTAATCCGACGCAGGATACTCGAACGGCTCATTCTTCCCAGTAAGCTGGGACTCATTTTGTCGACATCGGAAGGATGACAAGCCGAGTCAACCCATCTGGTGTTATCTTCAACAGCGCGACAGGGGCTCAAACTCCGGACTCTGAGATCTCAAACCAGTCAGCTTAACTGTAAACCAATGCCAGACTTTGTTATGAGGCCGTAACAAAATTATTTCGGCCATCAACCTATCTCTGTGTTCGAGTGGCAGACCCCTGCATCTTCACCACCTGTCAAAAGTCTGAGACCAGGCATGGGGAACCTCGGGACCGTGAGCCAGATTTGGCTCATGGCATGTTTTGATCCGGCCCATGTGGTGATATTCCGTTCGCCATTTTAAGTAGCTCTTACGTATGCAGGTCTGGACAGATTATGTGGCGGTACACACACTCACCTCTCAGCTGTCTAGCCTGGGTTCAAATCCCAACCTTGCTATAAACTGTCATTCCGGTGTTTCTCAGGCAGGGTGATTCATAAATATGTGTGCATCCCAAGGATGTACATTAAACTGGGCATCCCTTTTGCCAGCATTTGTTGATTGACGTAAAGTTGTGCCTTCCGCGCAGAGAAGGGCACAACTTGATTTCTACTTCTATTTCAGAATTTCATCACGCCACGCATTGCAGCGGAACGACGGCAAACGAGACGCCAGAAGCTGAAGGATGACGACAAATACGAAGATTATGAAGGTTCATGAGGAAGAAAGCAAAGGGAACATCATACGTCGACACCTGGACAAAATGAGCTCCGTAAAGAGCGACACGAGGAAGTGAGGAGGCGAATAGCAAAACGTCGAACGATTCAGGTGAGACGACAACCTCCTGAAATGCCTTACCCTTTCAAGAGTGGCAAAGCTTTGGGGAAGGCACCAATCACGGGAAAAGCATGAATTGCAGAGTGGACTTCCTTCAACTCCGAGGAGAAGAAAAGCGGTGATTCACAAACTTTACCATGCAGAATTTGAAGAGAGTCACCCGCAAAGCAACGGTCTACTCTGACACCTCAACCCAAAAGTGCCCTATCTGCCAACCACAGTGTGGCAGTAGCATCTTTCCATGAATGAGATATCACCAGACAAGCTCCAGGCAGGAAAGCTCAGTTTTGTGAGGGATTTCTGGACATTAAGATTGGCAAAAGTAAATTTGCTGAGCTAAGGCCAAACCATGTTTACCTGAGTGAGCAGCAAATTACCGGATAATGTTTGCCTGTGTAGATACCATGAAAATCTGCCACAAGTGCCCTCCATGAGGTTGAATTCTCCATGCCGTTATACTCCCATAATCTACTCGCCATAAATGAATGAATGAATGAATGAATCCATCCATCCATTGGGACCATACTCTGTGCAGAGTGTTGGTGCTGCCTAAGCAGTCTTCTTGGCTATTGAGCACAATCCTGGACGGGTCGCCACTCCGACACAGGACACCAGCAAGCTGGCACTCATTTTGCCAACCTCGGAAGGATGAGAGGCAGAGTCAACCCCACCTGGTGTTAATTCAACAGCCGAGTGGGATTCAAACTCAGGATCCTAGGATCCCAAGTCCACCACCCTAACCATGAATCCAACACCAG
>CM068952.1:200676356-200693751 GCA_035128595.1 Eptatretus atami
CAATCTTTTGGTGATTCAAGAAAAGGTCATTCCCAACTCGAACCAAAACATATATTGCAGAACAAAAGTGTCCAGAAATATTGTAGTGACAATTGGACCACTTTTGAGTAGATGTGCGACGCGAGTCCCTGTGGAACATTCCATACATCCGATCTGGCCCGCATCAAGTTTAACAACAACTGTTATGGCCTTCGGACAAGGAAAGGTTCCCCATCTGTCTTCGACACTTAAACTCAGAGCTTTGGATTCCATCAATCCCAGAGGCACAAGGTGAAATGTGCGGTACCAGTCCACGGAGGAGAGCCATACATGCACGACAAGTGAATGGCCTTGTGTATTGTTCGGAACGGAGTCGGTGAGGAATGACAGCTCTGCGGAGAATTCTAAAAGCCGACCTTCCCTCGTGTCCAGCGATCGAAGCAGAATTGTTCGAGCACTCCAAAGATTGCACCTCCATTAGAGGTTGATTACAGAAGAATATTGTAGTGTTAGCGGTTACAGTATATTTGCACTGTGCTCTGCTGTAACAAGTTTGTTCTTAATTGCAAGTCAGTTTATCCGTTGTAAAATTGTCCTATTGCTTTGTCCTTGGATATGGAAAAAGTCTTTACTCTGTTGTCACTAATAAATATTCACATCATTGTCTCAGTGGGTCAATAGATAACCCTTATTTAAAGAAAGTGAGAGCCTGACGCACTATAATTTATTTTGAATCTCTCGGTGTGGGATGTTGGCAGGCCATAGATTTGACCGGAGTTCGGTGTGGTGTCGAGGTGGTACCAGCCTGGTTGAAGAGCTGGAGATTGACAGCAGAGGCGCTCCATGCCACGTTTAAAGGGCTGGGGCTCCAGATCATCAGAGAACTTTGTGCCCGCACCAAGCCCGCCCCGGCGAGGGTGCGGCTCCATTTGTTGGCTGCACGATTCTCCCGTGCCATGTGCGCAGACCTCTGCCATTTTATCGAATCGTGCCTTATGAGGCTCAGCTCAGAACCGCTCGTCGTGCCCAGATTTATGAACCATTTAAACGACGTCGGAGGAATGCCTGGAGTGCTGGGCATCAAGGTAAAAGACAAAGACTACATCAGTGTTGAAGAGGATGGAAGGTACTCCGAGGATGGTAAGTCGTAGTAACCACCCAATGTGAATAATTCTACTGCATCATTGTCTGGAACAATTATTTATTTATTTTAACAAACATTGAAGCTGTTTCACGAATAATAAAACTATGTAAAGAATGTATAACTTGCATTGGGATTCACAGGCCATCTCATGGCATTGTCAGTCTGAGTCCACATTGTTGAGGAGAGATCTGGATTTGATTACAATAACACTTTGTGTCGTACTGTGAATATAATTTCAATAGCAAATTAAATTCACCAAATATGGACACATTTTCCTGCACCGAGAGGCCAATGACAACTTTGAAAGAGCCACATGCCTTTATGGCAAAGACTGGTCACTGTACACAGGTGAAAATATCCCAAGCACTCCACAAGCCTGGCCTGTATGTTAGGGTGGCAAGAAGGAAGCTATCACTCAAAAAAGCCTGCCTTGAGTCCCATTTGAGGTATGGAAAAAACCACTCCGGAGATTTTGAAGCCATGTGGCAAAAAGTTTGTTGGTCTGACGAAACCAAGATGGAACATTTTGGCGTAAATGCAAAATGTTACAAAAAGAGGGGAAAAAAAATGTAAAAAAGAGGAATACATGCTGGCAATACCTTTCAGCATGGCAACGATCCGAAGCACACCGCCAAAGCGACACTGGAGTGGATAAGGAACAAAATGATCAATGTCCTTGAGTGGCCCAGTCAGAGCCCCGACCTAAATCCAATCAAAAATCTGTGGCATGACTTGAAGATTGCTGTCTATCAACGCTCCCCACACAACTTGACCTGAGCTTGAACAGTTTTGTACAGAAGATTGGGAAAATATTGCCCAATCAAGGTGTGCAAAGTCGGTAGAGACCTATCCCACAGACTCGCAGCTGTCATTGCTGTCAAAGATGCTTTCACCAAGTACTAACTCATGGGGATGGACACGTCCATCCGAGATGTTCTAGTTTTGTATTTCTAATTAATTCTCTGGCATTTGTAGAATTTGTTTTTCTTTTGGAAGTTGTGGGTTATGATGTGTAAATAAAGTTGGGAAAAGTGTGATTTGATGCAATTTAATTCCAGACAATAAGGCAACAAACGGTGAAAATTTTGAAAAGGGGGTGTAGACTTTCAATAGGCACTGTAGGTTCCCAGCTCTGACCACCCTGGGGATTACCTACTGCTATGTACCTAAGACATGGTAAGATTGAAAATTTTCTATCTGATGGGTTGTGTAAAGTCCTCAAATAAGGTCCTACATGAAATGGGGCCCCAGACTAACATCTTTTTGTGTGAATCGTTTTCCCAGGAACACCCGTGGATCTCGTCGCAAAATTTCCCTGCAGCCAATGCTCTTTTTCTCTTTCTACGATGGCTGCTTGGCAACTGCACATGGAGAGTCACCGCCCAGTGTCCAGCAATAAAAGGCACAAATGCAGCACATGTCCCTACAGTACAGACGACAAAAGCAGCTTCAGACTGCATGCTCGGGTCCACACGGGCGAGAGGCCATACACCTGTGGTGTGTGCGGTAAAACATTCAGTCAATCATCGCATCGGTGGCAACACATGAGAATTCACAACAACGATCGCCCTCACTCGTGCGCCGTCTGCTCGAAGACGTTCAATCGTTTGACAACTCTTCAACAACACACCCGTATCCACACGGGGGAGCGGCCGTTCGTGTGCACGATGTGCGCAAAGACGTTTTCCCATCCGTCGGCTCTTCAACAGCACATGAGGATCCACACGGGAGAGCGTCCGCACTCATGCGCGGTGTGTTCAAGGACGTTCTCTCGGCCGTCGGCTCTTCATCAGCATGCAAGGATCCACACCGGTGAACGCCCTTATACGTGCACGTTGTGCGGTAAAGCGTTTCGCCAGATAGCACACTGCAGGAACCACATGGCTTGCTGCAAGTACCTGAAGGAATGCAATAAAAGAACAATAGACTCTCCAGAAGAGACTACTCAGTTATCAATATCCATGTGAACATCCTTGTCCTCAGACTTTGTGTTTCCCCACAATCATAAGCTGCACCGCTGCAGCTTTGTGTTTGGATGCTGGATGCTGCCAGGTCTGCCTTACTCCATAAGACCACCCTACCTCCCCCCACTTCCCACCGTTTTTTTATATTCTGATTATGTGGACATAATCAAGGTGTTTGACTTCCAATGGTATGGATTGCATTTGACTGCTGGAAGCATCTCGTGTGCCTTCCAAAATTACTTGAGCTCCTCTCTTGAGACGGCATTCACAATCTCCGCTTTCACCACAGAGGCAAGCGGGCAATTTGATGGTGGCACACCACATGGAATCTGCTGTTGGGTCCTTCATGGACCACACTCTCTGGAAGACCTTTAGTGGTGTGACGGCTCTTCACCGATCTACATTTGCCATGATGTTCTGCTTTCAGAAAATCACACTGTTGTTTTTTTTTGATACAAAGTCGAGATTCGTGGAGGACCGAGAACATCAAACTGATCAGGACATAACAGAACAAAAGGAACAATAGAAAGAGGGGGAAAAACACCCCGATTGCTGGGATAAGTGTCAAAATAGAGGGAGACTTGGACAAATAAGGAACGAGGGGGAAGCTGAGGAGGCATGCGATGGACAAGATGAATATGGAAGCAACCTCTCAGGAAGGAAAAACTGGAAATTTGGGGAAAAGATTGGTTGGCGAGGGTTAACGGAGGTAGAAAAGGCTATGATTTTGGATGAGAGGCGATCTGAAATGGTGGTGAACAGCTGCGTTGAAGACTTGGAGGGAAGAATGACATTGAAGAGGATTTGGAAGATGGTTACACGAGTGTTAAAAGAAAAAGAGAAACGAATGAGTCATGAGCAGTGATTCCAGATTTTGGGAGTTTTACCAGAAGGGGGTGGCTGGTGGGCTGTGTGCACCCTGTGGAAACCTGGGGGGAGGGAGGGACATAGCTGAAGGTACAAGGACAGAAAGGAACAAGTATATGCATGATAGAATAACCTGGACCTTTACTTAATGGATATGTGTCATGCCAAGACTTTTGGGATGAGCCACGACGGGATCCAACTTTGAACTCCAAACTGTTTTTGAGCATGCTGGCAAGGACTGCTGTAGGCCGGTGTACACCGTTGGTATTTGGATGTGAAACCGGCTTTCCTGTCTCCTTTGGATTTCAAAAACATTCCACGGTATCTCAAGAAAAAAAAGGTCTGCTCTTGTTTAACTATGGCTAAATTACTTGCTGATATCTCAAAGGGGGTGGATATTAGGGTACAGTGAAGTCAATCGTAATAATGGCAAAAGTAGAATACAAGAGTTGTCCCCATGAAAATGTAAGTTGATGTGACGATGACACAGGCATGATTGACCACATTGACCACATTGAGGGCGGATATGCATGGAAAGCTGACTGGCAGTGGAACGGGGACCCCCACCGCACGAGCGAGACCGGCACTTTGCGTGTACTAGCGACTGCAATGGAAAACTTTCTACATTCATCCACAAAATGAATACCTCCCTTCTTTCAGTGTGTCCATTGCTCGATTTACAAACTGCAAAACATCTGTTACAGAATCCATACTTTTAAATCTAATAAAGTGCTGTTCTCTTCATCTGTTTCTTCAACATAGATTTATGTTAAGATGCTTATTTAAATAAATAATCATGGATGTTTCCATCTTTGATTTTGGTGTTTAATTAATCATGGGGAGTATAGAGCTGGAAGGATAGCCGAGATTCCAGAGGTGATTTGCACACTCATTTGCAAGCTGTCTCGCCGGGGTTGGAATCCAGACCCAGCAATAAACTCCCATCCTGGCATTTCACATTCAGAGTGAGAGTTGAACGTGTGTGCCATCCCTTGGCTGGACGTTGAGCTGGGTCTCCTGTCTACTAGAATTAGCTGGACGTTAAATTTCGCACTGTGTTCTTCACGAAGAGTAGGCGAGTTAGCACTGACAGCCTGAGAAAAATGACAGCTACATGCATACTCCTGCGGAGTATCTGCTGCAGATTATGGCTGACTCATCCAGGATTATAGCCCTGAAACAATGCGGGTTGCTTTGGCAGCTTTATGCACTTAACATCATGAGGATAATCGTAATCATCATCATCAGAGGGAATATGGATAACATGCACATCGCTGATGCAATTTCACAAGATTAGTCGACATTGAAGGTAAGTATTATTACATGTTCCCTCACAAGGAACTTGAGGCGGCATCTAGTGCCATATTTACTTGAGGCGGCGCCATATTTATTCAGATAAATATGGCGGCATCTAGTGCCATTTGTTCAGTGCAAAACTCAAACAACAGTTGCAAAGACCGTTCCCATGTCCTTTTTCTCAAGTCTGCATTGGGTAAGGTGTCCTATGAACTCTCGTTTGATCATCAATGATTGCCAAACCATTTATTTGTCCTTTTAGTTGCTAAGTGTCACGCGAGCAGGCAGCACGGACCAATTTTAAAGCCTTTGGGGTTTCTCGGTCGGTGTTCGTACCACCAACGTCCCAGACTCAGAGCGGACGCTCTAACCCAAGGTTCCTCAAAAGGCGGACCGCGGTCCACAACCGGACCACAGGCATCATTAGTCCTGACTGCAGACTTAATCCTTCGTCAATGGATTCTTTTTGTATACACAGTCAGGCTTGTTGGAGAGCTAGAACACAGAACAGATGAGCAACAGAGTAAAAGGAACAGTAGAAAGGAACAAAATAATGTTTCTCAAGAAAAAGAAGCATGATAGATCGTGGTGAAGAATAAGAACATGTGGCACACACGTACTCCACCTAGCTTTGTGTTGCATAATGGCAAGGTTCTCTGCCTGGTCGGCAGATTGAGAAAAAACGACTGAGACAATAACAGTTAATACATGATTGTAAATCCTGAGAGTGTCTGAAAGTTTTTTGGCGTGCCTGTGAATGGCAGAGGTATCGGTCGAATCAGAAAGCGCTCCATCGTGATAGCGATTCCAGCACGGGCCATGCTGTAATCTAATATTCGAGATACCATATCGTAAGTCACAACCAGCCCGGTGTACTCCGGTACTGCTCAGTGAGACCATAGCAGGACGACCTTTTTCACCGGCGAAGCTGCAAAGTGCAAATGTACTTGCTTGCCGTAATGCATGCCGATATTTACAGGGGCGGCTTTTCTCTCATTGTTTTGCATTTTTTGCCCTGATATTTGATTTCTCGAGGATTATTTTGTAGCATTCGATGGTGAATTCGCCTGATACCCCCATGTATTTTTGAGCCCTGCTGGAGGCTGAGAGCTCGGTAAGCAAAGTAGGATGCTGTACTGTGTCAAATGCCTCGGATAGGTGCAGCGAAGCGGTCTTGAGATTTAGGGCCTCCTACCATTGCTGAAAGAAGAGCAGCAACATGTTCAGTTTGAGTGACCAGGATAGAATCCAAACTGACAGTCAGAGATTACGTGGTTTATAAACAGTAAAGGACGATGTTTGCAGCGATAATAGTTTCCATGACTGCAAATAAGTTGAAGCAAGCTTCCTGGTCTGTAGTTGCTAGTACGTATATATTTTTGCACCCTTCTTGTGAATGTGAGTGGAGTTAACTGATTTCCAGGCACATAGGAAGCAGCCAAAATAGGATGGGCTGAAGAGCACAAATCAAGAAGGAAAAGCAGCATTTCAGAACCTGAGCACCGATGCTATCTGCGTTTGTTGTCAAAGTAGGGTCGAGCCTTAAAAAACATAACTTTCTCTACCTTCTCGGGTGAGCACACACGGCTCATTAGACATTTGGTACAAGGAAGTAAGATGGAGACACAGAGGGTTGGGCTGAGTACCTTGGTGAGGCCATCATTTCAGTTTAATAGCGAAGAGATGGAGAGGGAGCACACCACCAGAGATGGATTTGACAAGACGTCATGATGAGTTTGAGAAAGTCAAGAACCAGTCCCCTGAAGCCGATTTGCAATTGAAGAGATTTTGGCTCACAGACATTGGAAGATGGCTCGATTCGAGGCCATTTCAACAAAGTCATTTATCCTCTTTCAAAAACAATCATTCCAATACGCTCAAGGTCACCCATGCTCTTCCACACTTTTCTCCTTCAACCATCCTTTCCCTCATTGTTTGTTAGAACTAATCCTGCTCCCAAGATGTATTCAAGCCATGTTAACACTTCTGAGTATTGACGTCTTGATGATCAAATATTATATATTTTCTTCCATCAGGTCATTTCAATCAGTCTCTAATTGGAATGGAAAATTGAATCTTGATGAATTGCCGATGAACAGTCATTTTTCAGAACATCGTTTACTTTGTTGGTAATATTCCAAGATCATACTTTGAAGATATCAACGTTGTATTTAACTTGTGATTTTTTTTTCTTCTGTTCCATGATAAACAAGTGCGGTGTTTCTCATTGAAGTCAGGATTGTATTGAATATTTTTTTTTGTTGTGTATACAAATTCTTGGCTCATGAAAGAACGAGGGTTATCACGGGTTGAAAAGTTTTTTTTTTAACAGAATGCTTAATTACCATTGTGTAGCTTTATTACAGTGAGAAATTGTCAGAGCATGGAAGGAGGGATGCTCATGAAGAGGAGTGAGGAATCATCATCCAAATTATTATCGATGGCTGCTTCGTTCTCATGAGTGTACTGTACAGCAGGCCTGATCTCTCAATGGTGAAGAATCACTTTAAAAATTCTAGAATCCGGATCTTCACCAAAATCAAATAAATTTCTCCTCGTCATCGAACCAACTCATCCAACAAATCTTGTCATAACTCGTCCAAAAACTTTTTGAGATATCGTGCAATGCACAGTTTTTGACCCCATCAATCAATGGTGAAGAATCACTTAAAAAATTATTGTATCTGGATCTCCACCGAAATCGAATCAATTCATCCTCGTCATACACCGAACCTGTCCACCATGCTTCGTCCGAATCCATCCATAACTTTTTGAGATATATTGCTCACAGACAGACAGGGGTGAATATATTGTTACGGATTTGGAAGCCTCTTGCACACAGACAGTCAGCAGTCCCAAAGTTTAGTTATTTCGTAAAGTATATGTGTATAGTTAGAATCCATCCCCTGTGTCTAACCGGAATTTCATGTGTGCGCTGCGAGTTATTTTCTAGTTGGTTTTATGCATCAATTCCCTTCACTTCTTCACGCACCGACTCCATTGCCCATGGGTTTTTGGCTGAAGGCGTGGGCGGAGCCTCCATCGCTTCAGATCAAGGCTCCGCTCCGAAGAAGGGCATGGAGCGTTTCCTCCAGCCAATGGGAAGCCAGAAAATGCCAGAAACTACTGCAGAGCTCTTCGGGTGGGGGCGGTGCGCAACGCTGAGATAAAGACCTGCGAAGAGCACCCCCCCGACACAACCCTGTCCAATCAGGGCAAAGAGTACCTCAGGACGGACCCCTCCCACCTCATGTGAGGAATGAATAATAGTGGGGGCGATCTGGCTGGCAAAAAAAGGAAGAAGCCTCGTTGCCTTGTTTGCCCTCGTTTTTGCCTGCTGGGATCGTCTCGCTTTGCCTGCTGGCGTTCTCGTCTTGCCCGCAAGTGCTTCGTCTCTCTCGTCCATTCTCGGTGCTGGCTGGTGTTCGTTGCGTCATTCCCGGTCCCTGGTGCTTGGTGCGGCGACGAAGGTGTGCGTTCGAGTCCCCCCCCCCCGAACCAGCTCGTCTCGACCAGACTGCACAAGGCGGAAAGGTGCCCGACCGAACTCTTACCCTCAGCTCGCCTTCCCTCCCGAGCTGAAGGGTCAAATAAAGGCCAACCGGCCCCATTTCTTTTGGGTGTGTGTCTGTGTGTGTGTGGGGCGCCAGTCTGTTAAGTAGAATTGTATAAGTGTTGATTGCTCATTGTACATTGCATTATATTCGTGATTAGTCTGCTCTGTGTCTCCCTCCCTGTTGTAAATAAATATCTGTTAAATGTTCCAGTTCGTTGCCGGTCGTTTCTACCATTGACCCAGCACGGTGTGGGCTTGAGAAGTAGTAAGGCCGTTTTGTGCCGTAAATTGTTCATTTGGTCCGGCGTGGCTTTGGTAACTTCTGCTCGGTTACGCCGGATCCGAGTCGGTGATAGCGACTCAGTTCGGAAAAAGTCGGCCGAGGGTGTGGCTTCCCCGGTAGCGAGGAATTAGAATTCTAATTGGAATTAGACAAGTGGACCCTACCTCACGCCGTCGAAATATTGGCGACCACGGTCCTTTAAGTGACCCGTTGACTCCGGAGTTATCCGGGGTGATGACCTTTTAATTCCGTGTTCGGTGGGAGACGGCCCTATTGCTCCGTCTAGCGGTCGTTCCTCGCCACCGAACCCGGCACCACAACAATATAACCTCCATCTACCTTGGGTGGCAGAGGTAATGACTCGACTTGACCAGTCTACTTGGTCCACTGCAGGACAAAGGCCTCCATCAGCATTACATGGTCCATTCAGTTCCATTTGATTTCAATTTTTTTATTATTATGAAGAATAGAAAATGATAAACAGATGATGTTTAAAGCCAAATATACCCATACTTCGATTGTACTGATGAACATCATGTTTCGCCACCACTTGTATGAATATTACAGCAATGTACTTTTGCAAACAAATGTATATTTAAAAGGAGAAGGCAGTCCATAGGAAAGCTTCCTGTATGGTTTCAAGTCGACCTTAGGCCTGTTGGTGTGGAGGATTAACTAATGGTTTAAAGGGAGTTGACGCTAGTTGAAACAGGAGGTGCAGCCAATAAATACACTGCTATGAATTCAGCTGCAATATTCACAGTTGGACTTATGTTCCAGAGAATAAATAAACGGTGCCAAGTTAAAACAAAAAAGTGCAACTTGTGTAATTAGTAATCTCTGTGATAGTGGAAGGAAGTGGACGTGCAAGTCAGTCAGCAGGATTCATGGTTTAATTGACCACCAACACCACCCGCATGAGCAGCAAACGTACTCTCTTTGAAAGCTGCTCTTTTACCACCCGGTCTCATACGAGCAAAGCCCAGCAAAGAGGAAATATTTTGAGAGAAGAGTACCCTAAGAATCCTCGTTGCCGTTTTGCCGACATCTTTCTGGATGAAAGAAGGGGAAATTAGAACAGGCGTAGGAGAGCAAGGAGTGCATCGTGATTTAAGGTTCGACTCAAAGAATTGAATATCGTGCCAAGGTGAACCGGTCTGACAATCGTGCACGTCATTCAGCCACTGAGTCATCGATTGTGACGTTTCGTTTGAATATATATCGACGGTGGCCTAATCACGGTCCTCTGAGGTTTTATTCCACCGAGCACTTACAGCAAGCCACGTGTCTCATACAGTGTTCCTTCTCACGAAACGCTTTGCCGCACAGCGTGCATGTGTGCGGCCGCTCGCCGGTGTGAGTCCGAGAATGCTTATGGAAAGCCGATTGATGACAGAAGCTCTTTGTACAGACTTTGCACACGTACGGGCGCTCCCCGGTGTGGATGCGGGTGTGCTGTTGAAGGGACGATGGATGAGAGAAGGCCTTTGCGCAAACTTTGCACACGTACGGGCGCTCCCCGGTGTGGATGCGGGTGTGCTGTTGAAGAACTGACATGCGATTAAAACTCTTCAAGCAAACCGTGCACGAGTAGGGGCGATCGTTGTTGTGAATCCTCATGTGCCGCTGACGGTACGAGGACTGACTGAAACGCTTGCCGCATACGCTGCAGTTAAAGGGCTTCTCTCCCGTATGAACCCTGCTGTGGATTCTCAAGCTTCTCTTGTCGTCCGTACTGTAGGGGCATTCGCTGCACTTGTGCTTCTTGTCGCTCGACACCGGACGGTGCCTCTCCATGTGCAGCTGCCAAGCAGCCATCGTGGCGAAGCAGTAGGAGCATTTGGCGCAGGGAAATTTCTTGACGAGCTCCTCTGGGCTCCCTGAAGAGGTTTCGCACAAAAGGTGAAATGGCAGTTGTCAACGTGGGTGCACAAAATGCAGTAAATCTTCAAAATCAATTCCAAAAACAGGCCGATATGCAAGGTAATCGCACCCAATTAAGGCTTTGATCACGGCTAATTGGCTCGCCATGTCTTTTGACTTACGTGTACTCGAGCAAGTCATAATTACGCAGCAAACCCCAAACATGGAATTTGGTTAGCATCCCAGCAAGCAATGGCTTCCTAAACGTTTTTAGATCCTCGTGGAGGATCTCTAAGTTTTACTCACGTTGTTGTTCTTCATCTGTCTTTCTTGTGGACTTTTTTGTTTCACAGCCCACAGTTTTCACGAAACTTCCTGAAACTTGGCGTATATATGTAAAATACCTGCGCAGACAGTAACATCTCCGATTTTGAAAATTCCTCCTCGAAAAAAAGTTATGATGTCAAAATATCTCCGCTAATGGAAATCGCCGAAAAAATTATCTCCGAAACTAGGCAAGCTTTTTGAATTCTGTTTATGGGATCGAACGGGGCATTAGCAGAGATGAATTACCGCACATATGATACATCACTATGACGTCATATCAATTTTTATGACGTCATTCTTATTTTTTGACTTTTTTGTTTCACAACCCAGAGTTTTCATCGGATCTTCGTGAAACTTGCCATGTATATGCAGAAAGTCACGCACAGGCAGTAACCATCTCCGATTTTGGAAATTCTTCTAGAAAAAAGGTGACATCATAATATCGCCGCTAATGGATATCGCCTATACCATTATTCCGAAACTAGGCAAGCTGTTTGAATTTTGTTTGCGGAATCAAGCCGGGCATTAGCACAGATAATTTATCGCCTGATACATCACAATGACGTCATATTCGTTTTGAAGACGTCATCATTAAGAGGACGAGGATCTTAGCTCATTTGAGCTTGTTATTTTAATACTGTTGGCCTTTTTAACATCCACTGTTTAAATGTATAAAAAAGAAAAAACAAATGGCTGGGTTCGTGTCTCAGTCTGAGGACAGCGTGCTCCAAAATGCAGCACTCAGAATGCTCCTTAAATGTTAATGAAAGAGGTGGATGAGAGAAACGATGAATGTACTGATAAAGGGGTGGTCATCTTCTTTCGTATGCGGCAGATGGCTGCGGGGTAACATCATTGGCTGAGGACCTGGTTGTGCCACTGCTGCAGTGCCCTCTTGTAACTTGAAGGAGGAATTTGCAATTTGTTCAGGGTGCCGGCGATAACTCACCGACTCTTCGCAAAGGACATCGTCAGATCTTTAACATCCAACAACTAACGCTGGCAGACGGGACGAAGGCGTGGTCATAAAAAGGCAGACGTAGATTACACAATGAATGAATGTTGAATTAAAGGAAAAATAAAAAAAGATTAAAAGAATTAAACAAATAATTATTAAATCATTATATGTATCACATTGCATACACTTCCCACAACTTACCATCCTCGAGGTCTATGCCCTCCTCCAGAGGACCGATGGAGTCCATCTCGATACGCAGGACTTCAGCAGATCTCAGAAAATAGTCATCACCCTTTCCAAAGTCAAGTACAGTCGAGCGTCCATGACAGCACGACTCCATGAAATAGAAGAGCTGAGCATAGAGGGCAGAGGTGAACTTTTGTGTCGCCAAAGAACAGAGTTTAGCCCTCAATGAAGTGGGCACAACACCGGCACGGAGCAGTCTGAAGACCTCGATCCCGAGTCCCATAATTACGGCTTGGAGAGCCTCGGCCATCAATTCCTGCGTCTCCAACCAGACTGGGATAGGTCCGATGCTACCCCGAGATCTTGTCGACTTCATGGCCTGAAAAGGAGTCCACAATCATAAATGAGAGAAAGAAAAAAAATAAGATACATTTATTGCACTCGTTGCGAATCATGAGCTGGAATCTTCATGAAAGCCCATTACTCCAAGTGCCACCCCCCACGCATACCAAATGCTCCCCCAAGTGGGGAAATAGGATATCTATTATCTATGGATATTAAATATGTTAAAATGGCGTCACATCAACCTCTTTCTCCAATGGCCACACATCACCATCCTCCTCCCACTTCTGCTTTTCCATCTCCTCCCTTCCCTATAGACATTTTCATTGTTTATCCACCTCACCATGGATGCATGATATCAATTTGCTTCCCATCCTCCCAAAAGGAGTATAGTTATTTGTTGAGATGATGATCATTTCAACCCCTTATACATTCTTTTTAGTGGCAGGTCAACAAGAGCTCTGTGTTGTTGTTGGTCGATTTTTCAAATCTGCACCGATTGGGCGGCCGGCTGCCGGACTCCACCCATATTTGGCGCTCGACTCCACCCACCGTGACACGCAAACAAAATGATATGGCCGCCATCTTGGGCTTAAGATATCAGGTCTGTAGGCCTCTGGTGATAATATACTGCCCGGGTTTGCTACAACAGATTTCCATCGGCTTTGTTTGGGTGGAGGGTTACAAACAATGAGGGACACCATCAAATTAATGTAATCGTATGTCGAATAATCATAATTTCAGGAAAGGGCCTGGCTCACAGAAACTATCACCAATACCACCAATATTCTATGAATACCATCTAGTGCGAAAATGTATCAGGACCGACACGTTGACATGGATCAGGCATTGTGGGACAGAGGTATGCGTTCTACCGAGTTCCTTTCTAGTTCTCAATAATGAAATGGTACGTTAAAAACGAAATACACGGGGGCAATCGGCTACATGTCTTTGCCCCCAGTTTTGTCCTAACAACCCTCATCATTGAAAAAATTAAGATGGAAATTAAGAAAAAGAAGAAACATCACTCCCCTTATATTCATCAACAAGCATAACATTTTAGGAACTTGAACTGTAATAACAACACGAGGTTTAACAATTTCATAACCTGTCACAAAGTTTTTATACTTGCAATTGAAGACTTTAATTTTACTCTCCTACTTTTGTAACTAATTTTGCTAAAAACTAAGAAATTAATAATCTCGTTAAAACTGAAATATACAGGTAGGCCCCTGCTTCTGAGAGCATCGATCTAGTTTTGGTTTCAACAAAACATGCATTTATATTTATGTGATAACACAAGATAACACTGAAATTCTCGGTCACCACTTGTAATTAAGAAGAGAAAACAATTGTGTCTTTCTGTAATGAAAGAGCGAAATATCATTTGGAAAATTTTCACTCTTCTTGTGGTTTGGGGGTTGAGAAAATTAATAAATTTAAACACGAGTACTTTCCCTTGATGAGATTGAGTCTCTGGGTCTCTCACTCTCACCACAGGCAGGTCTTTCTGTCTTCTACCATGTCCTCTCTGGCCTCGCCTCCACCGCTCTGTCGCCCCCACCCACCTCCTTCATATATGTCCGCAGGGTGCTCAAGGTCCGGCAGCAACCCCCTTCAGATAAAACTACCAAAATCAAGAATCACTGCTCACCTTCATTCTTTCATTCCTCTTTTTTCCCACCTTTGGAACAAACTCCCACACATTCTTCAATCCCATTCTTCTCTCCAGGTCTTCAAAACAGCCGTTCACCACCATCTCTTATCTTCCCCCATCCAAAACCATGATCTTTTCTACCCCCTTTAATCCACCCCAAACCCACCTCCTTCAAATTCCCTGCTTTCCTTCCTGAAAGTCCTTGTACAGTAGTATCCATCTTGTTTACCCCGTGTACCCCACCCTATCGCTCTCCCTTCCACAGATCTCCTCAAGTGTCTATTCCTCACTGTTCTGTACTCCCCTCTCCTGTCCTTCTTCACTCCTGCTCCTGTTCTGTGAGTTTGTCATCATCAAATCAGCCATCATCACAGCCTTACATAAAAAAAAATGTGCAAAAACAGATACTCTTCACTACAGCGCAATTCAGTTACTTCCATCAGCAAGGTCATGGAATCCATCATCGCAGTCGAAACAAAATCATTCCTTTTCTCCAAAAGCCTCATCTCAGGTCATCAATTCAGATTCAGATCTGGTCACTCTACCTTGGACATGCTACTTCTCGTCTCCCAACCCTCAATATCAGGCATGAGATGAGGGCCGTCTCTCTGGACATATCTCGAGGTTTTGATACAGTCTGGCATCCCGCCTCGCTCTCCAAATTGTCTGCCTATGGAATCCAAGGCAAACTCCACTCTTGTAGACAACGTGTGGCTCTCAACGGAACCCTTTCATCTCCTCTCCCTGTCAAGGCTAGAGGACCCCAAAGCAGTGTTCTTTGCCCAATATTATTCCTAATCTTCATCAATGATCTCACTGACTCTGAAAATTCCTCTTTATCTCTTTGCTGATGACTCCACACTGTGCCGTGACATCTCTCATCCCTCTGACAGACAGACAGCAGCCTCGTCCCTCTCCTCAAACCATGACAAAATCACAAACTGGTCAAACACAATTTTGTGTATGTATCCATTGTCTACCCTTTGCGTTCTCCCTTACCCCTCATCGTTACCTGCACCCCTAGTTTGTCGGTGTACTTTCTCCCTCTGCCCTGCTGTTGTCGTTTCCCCTTTCTCCTGTTGTTCTCTTTATCATATGATGTCCCGATTTGTTATGTGTTATCGCTCTTCCACAAGCCTGCCTACAATAAATAAAATAAATAAATAAATAAATAAATGTCCTGACATTCTCTGCATTTTTCAGGAACGTGTCGTCGGCGAATGTCGGGGCCAATATGATATTAAATTAGGAAGATATATTTCTAACTTTCCTAAAAGAAATATTGGATCTCGGGGTCTTGGGGGGTCTTGGGCATCTTCGGGGTCTTGGGCGTCTGGGGGTCATGGGCGTCTTGGGCGTCTTCGGGGGCCTTGGGCATCTTCGGGAGCCTTGAGCATCTTCGGGGGCCTTGAGCATCTTCGGGGGCCTTGAGCATCTTCTGAATCTTGAGAGTCCTCAGGGTGTTGGAGGATCATCGAAGGTCTGAAGGGTCTCAGCAGTCTAAAGGACCGAAAGGTACATTCCAATAGTACGTAAAAAATAGACACGCAGTCACACGGTAAGGAAGGAAGGAAGGAAGGAAGGAATCACGCTGAGACGGAGCTCTTTTTATATATATTGAAGATTCGTGTACCTCTTGCTCCTGCCATGCACTCGGACAACGCCGGAGAGCATGGTGCAGGCGAGAACCGGTCTCCATAGTCCCTTGCGGACTCCATAGCACGGTGTTCGTGACACTTTTGGCTGCGACGTCCTTCGGCGCAGTTTCGATGGCCAGGGCGATCTCCAGAGCCCTCTGGTACGTTAACCCTCTCTCCGAGAGGAGTCTCCGCCGCGAATGAGTTCGTCGTTCACTCCGCACACCAAACGGTCCCTCAACATGTCGTCCCGAACTCGCCCGAAGTTACAACGTCCCGCCAGCTTGGACAGCTCGGCGTTAAAAAGAACCACCGATTCGCACGGCTTCCTGTCCCTCTGTTAATCGAAACCTCTCACGATGTCCGACGGTTCGGACTCCAGGTGATCCCTCATAATCTCACCAAGCTGTCGAACGATTCCCGTGCGACCTTCCTCGCTCCACCAGACGTTTTAACAGCCCGAAGGCCTCCGGTCCCATCACGGTGAGCAACACGGCTCGCTTCCGCTCCTCTCCCTCGATCCCGTTAGCCGTGAAGAAGAACTCCACTCGCTCCACGTACTGCGACCAGTCTTCGTTCTCCTCACAAAACTCTCCCATTTTCCCCACGGGGCTCATCCTGCCTCACAGCCACAGCCGCCGGGCAACCGAATCTCGAGCCCTTCGCGCCCTAATCCACACAGATTCCTCTTCTTCTTCTTCTTCTTCTTCTTCTTCTTCTTCTTTTCGTAGTGCATGATAATGTTCATTAATGTTCATTAACGATCTATACCGCCATGGCTGTCATACACTGCGCGAGTAGTCCTAAACGAGAAAACCTTGAGATATGAAATAACAAGGTCCAAATTTCCACGGACACCACGGTAAATTAGAAGAGATGATCGAAAGGTCAAGTTATCTTAGCGACACAAAACTTGCCATGAGCTTTTAAATTAATTTTGTATGCATCGACGTGAAATGTGTGTGCGCATCCTCCATAACTCCAAAACCATGAAACCTATCGCCCTGAAACTTTGCATGCATACTAAGGGAACTCCGAGGAAGTGCAGGAGTGAAAATTGGGTGATTGGGTTAAATAAAACACCCCTTTTGAAGATAATTTAGGGGGTGTTCATCACTAAAAACCCAAATAAGCCTCACTAAGATGGCGGCACGTCATATTAGTCAGCTCGCTGGAGTCTGAAACTGCCATTTTTTGGCCTGCTCAACAATTGACTTGGAACAGGCTGCAATTGCCGCAATTTTTCACTTTCCTCACTCATATTACCGAAATACTCTTCATCATACCTACGAATTGCTGGATACATTGCAATGCTTATAAACTCCCAGAGATGCCA
>CM068952.1:200703283-200717185 GCA_035128595.1 Eptatretus atami
TTCAGCTATTCTTGAGAGGGAAGCAGATTTTACTCTTCGGGTGTTTCGTGTATTTTGCCTCCACCATTATTCCCTTATATCCTGACAGATGCCCCAGTCCCTGCTGATGAGAAAACATCCCCATAACACGACGCGCCACCACCATGCTTTCACAGTAGGATTGGTTTCTTTGGTTGATATGCTGTGTTGGGTTCTGTGCCAAATGTTGACGTTTTGCATTTAAGTCTGAGTAAGATTGATGGGTTATTTTGGGGGGTTTGATCGACCACAAAACTTTTTCCACATGGCTTCAGAATCTCTGGCAGTAGGTTTTGCAGTACGTCAAGACAGGACTCAAGGTGGGATTTCTTGAGTAAGGCTTCCTTCTTGCCCACTCTTCCGTGGTAGCCAGACTTGTGCGAGAGCTGTGGGATATTGTTGTCACGGCTGCACCACCAGTGACCAGTCTTTGCCATAAAGGTGTTAGCTCTTTCTAGTTGCCCATTTCGCTCTGGTGGCCTCTCCTGATCAGCTCTCTCCTCCTTGCTTGTCATCCATTTGGAGGGACAACTTGATCTAGGCAGGGTCTGTGGTCCGGTACCATACACCTCTCTACTTCTTAATGATTGTCGCTCGACTGTGCTCAAGGAATAATTCAAGGCCTTTGAAATATTTTTATACCCACTCGCCTGAACTGTGTCATTTCCACCAACTTTTTTCCTGGAAGGTCTTTTTGAAAACTCCTGGTGCTCAAATGTAGTCTTTGCTGTGCAGAAATGCACTTACCCAGCAGAAAGAAAACCTACAGGAAACAGCTGATTACCTCCACCACCAAAAGGTGAAGCCAGGTTATGTTTTTTGTTTGTCCTGTTCTGTGGTGCAGATATCTCAAAAAAGTTTTGGATGGATCCCGCGATGAAACTTGTGGACAGGTTAGGTGTGTGACAAAGGACGAACTGATTGATTTCGGTGAAGATCCGAATCCAATGCAGACTCTGATAATTTTTAGGGTTCTCTTCACCATTGAGAGATTGGGATGATTGGGCTAAAGTTATACGTGATGGCGAAAGCATATATATGTCCCTCGGGACCCATACCTGTGCAGAGTTGGTACTTCCTCAGCAATCTCCTTGAGCTTATTGCACAATCCTTGGAAGGGTCGCCACTCCGACACAGGACACCAGCAAGCGGGCAACTTCATTTTGCCGACTTCGAAGGATGACAGCAGAGTCAACCCCACCTCGGTATTAATCGCAACCAGACATGCCGGGGGTTTGAACTCAGACATCCATGGATCCCAGCCACCACCCGAAACCATTAAGCCACACCAGGCCATATAATACGTACAGTACATAGTGTACATGCATATTGTACAGTTGCATATGTACATGCATATGTCAGGACATACGACAGGGACCATAGTCACTGTACATACATACATATAAAATAAACTACTATGTCATACACATACATTGCTGTTGTAATATCTTTACTTCTTTTTGTAAATCATATATACATCATCTTTTTGGGACGACAATAAAAGAACAAGCAACCACACCGAAGTGATGGAACTTCCGGTTTCCCATAAGAGATGTAAGAGCAATTGGTGGAGTTTTTATTCAATGATGGTCGTCGTGGATCTCCTCCGTAAGCCTGTAACGTGTGCCAATGGAATACTGAGCCAAAATTCAAACAAACAAAATGTTCATCGGCGGCTGCGCGTGAGGCAAGCATGAGCCCCGTGGGGAAAATGGGAAGAGTTTTGTGAGGAGAACGAAGAAGCTTCGGTCGCAAGTAGTGGAAAGCGAGTGGATTTTCTTCTTCACCGGCTAACGGCCTGATCGCAGCAGAGCGAGCGGGAAGCGACCGCTGTTGCTCACCCTTGATGGGACGCGAGGCGCCTTCGGCCTGTTAAAACGGCTGGTGGAGCCGAGGAAGTTCGCAGCGGAATCGTTCGCGTAGTTGGCTGAATGCGATTTATGATGGATCACCTGGAGGTCCGAACGTCGGACATCGTGCAGGGTTTTCGATTTAAACAGTGGACAGGAAGCCCGTGCGAATCGGTGGCTCTTTTAACGCGAAGCCTGGCCAAGCTGGCGGGACGTTGTAACTTCGTGCGAGTTCGAGCGACGACATGTTGTAGGGCACCGTTGCTGTGCGGACGCGCTGAACGACGCAACTCATCGGCGGAGGACTGTCCTCTCGGAGAGAGAGTTAACTACCGAGAGGGCTGCGGGAGATCGCCCTGGCCATCGAAACGGCGCCGAAGCACGCTCCAAAGGCTACACAGTGGCATCTTACCAAAACCGGCAGGCGGCATGGAGACCGGGTCTCACCCTTCACGAACGTCTAGGACGCTGGTACGACTGGCCACCCGCAGGGAGCACGATGGTACGTCATTCATTATTGGACATGTACAGGAGAGAGGAAACCGACCATCGCTGACAATGCACGATGTTTGTCAAATATATATATATATTGATACAACACATGATACAGTAAAGCCCAAAATTATTCACCCTATTCGAAAAAATCTGAGAGTTTTGCATTTATCTCATACCTACAAGCTGGAGTATAGCCTGGTGTTGCCTTAGTGGTTAGGGTGGGGCTTGCGGGGGGGGGGCTTGGGAAAATTTTTTCGGAAGAAGGGGGGGCTCCAGAGTTGACGTTCGAGCCAGCGTTGGCTGCCTGATATTAACACCAGGGGGTTGACTCAGCCTGTCATCCTTCGGAGTCGGCGAAATGAGACCAGTGTACTGGTCCCGCGTGTGTGCCCCGGTTAGAATAGGGTGTACCCATGATCCCGGCTGCTAAGAAGCGACCAGGATTGGCCGTCAGAAGGCATCCAGCCATTAAATAACATGCCCTCAAGAAAAGCTAACCCTTAACCCTAAACCCTAACAGCCTCAAGAAAAGCTAACCCCGTAACCTAACAGCCTAAACAAGAAAAGCTAAACCCTAACCCTAACCCTAACAGCCTCAAGAAAAAGCTAACCCTAATTTTCCCCATTCCCTCTATTCTCCTCCTCCGTTTAAAAACCGACTCTGGTTTTTCTCCCTCCCACCAATTCCCCACCACAACTCTTTTCAACCGGTGCTGCCCATCGTCCCTCTCATTAATTGTTATTACCCATACTGCTCTCCTCGACCCCTCCCATTTCCTTCTTGCCTCTCATCCAATTTCTCTGACCGATCCTTGTCTACCTGCTCCTCCTTGAATTCTCTCGGTCTGCTGAACGCTGCCGTGCGCTGTTGTTACAAAAACGAGGCTGCCCAATAGCCTGGGATTACCATCATCGATATGAATGTTATAACACTAACACCTGGGGAACACAGATTCACATCATCCCTTCGGACATCACCATCATCATCTCATCCTCTTTGGGAATCATCACCATCTTCTCATCCTTGAAATCACACCATCATCTCATCCTTTGGGACATCATCCGCTATCACTTCTCATCCTTCGGAATCACCATATCCCATGCTGGGAAACAAAATATCTTCGATGCTTTGGATCATCACCATCACTCATCCTTTCGGACATCATCACCATCCATCTCATCCTTTGTGGAATCATTCACCATCATCTCATCCTTTGGGACATCATCACCATCATTCTCGATTCTTTGGGAATCATTCACCCATCATTTCATCCTTTGGGAGCTCATCACCATCATCTCATCCGTGGCGAATTCATCACCATATCTCATCCTTTGGAGAATCAATCACCATCATCTCATCCTTTGGGAATCATCCACCATCATCTTAAGTCCTTGTGAATCATTCACCATAATCTCATCCTTTGCATCATTCACCATCATATCATCCTTTGCGGAGTGATCACCAATCATCTCATCTTATTGAGAATCATCACTATCATTCATCCTTTGGCAATCATCACCATCATTCTCATCCTTTCGGAATCACCATCATCCCGTGCTGGGGAAACAAAATTATCATCATCGCTTTGGGAATCATCACCCATCCATTTCTCATGCTTTGGGATCATCACCCATCACTCTCAACCTTTGGGAACTCAATCACCATAATCTTCATCCTTTGGGCATCATCACCATCCATATCATCTTTGGGAGTCATCCACCATCAATCTCATCCTTTGAGAATCCGAGCGACTAATCATCTCATGTGTCCTTTTGGGAATCATCACCATCATCTCATCCTTTGGGAATCAGTCATCTCATCCTTTTCGGAATCACCATCATCCCGTGCTGGCGGAAACAAAATATCATCATGCTTGGGAATCATCACCATCATCTCATCCTTTTGGATCACTTACCATCATCTCATCCTTTGGGCAATCATCACCATCATGCTCAAAAACCTTGCGAATCATCACCATAATCTCAACCTGTTGGAATCATCACCATAATCTCAATTCTTTGGTGCGATCATCACCGATCATATCATGCCTTTGGAGTCATCCACCATCCATCGCATCCTTTGAAATCATCACCATCATCTCATCCTTGAATCAACACCATTCATCTCATCCTTTGCGGAATCAATCACCATCATCTCTCCTTGGGGGAATCATCATCTCATCCTTTGGGAATCAACACCCATCATCTCAGTCCTTTGGGAATGATCACCAATCTCACCTTTGGAATCCAACTCAGCATCATCTCATCCTTTGGGAATCATCGCCATCATCTCATCCTTGGCAATCATCACCATCATCTCATCCTTTGGAATCATCAACCATCATGTCTCTCCTTTGGGAATCATCACCATCATCTCATCGTTTGGGAATCATCACCATCATCTCATCCTTTGGGAATCAGACACCATCATTTCTCATCGTTTGGGATATCATCACCATCAATCTCATCCTTTGGAATCATCACCATCACCTCATTCCTTTGGGAATCACCACCGTCATTCTCATCCTTTGGGAATCACCACCCATCTCTCATCCTTTGGGAATCATCACCATCATCTCATCCTTTGGGATTCCACCCACCATCATCTCTCCTTTGGGAATCATCACCACATCTCTCCTGTGGAATCATCACCATCATCACATCCTTTGGGAATCATCCCAGCATCTCATCCTTTGGAATCAACACCATTCATCTCTTCTCTTGGAATCATCACCATCATCCTCCTTTGGAATCATCACCATCACTCATCCTTTGGGAATCACCACCATCCATCATCTCCTTCTGGGAATCATCACCATCAGCTCATCCTTTTGAATCATCACCCATCATCTCACTCCTGTTGGAATCATCACTATCATCCCATCCTTTCGTAATCACCATCATCCCATGCTGGGGAGAAAAAATTATCATCATCCTTTGGGAATCATCACCATCATCTCATCGTTTGGCTTTGGGAATCATCACCATCATCTCATCATTTGGCTTTGGGAATCATCACCATCATCTCATCCTTTGGGAATCATCACCATCATCTCATCCTTTGGGAATCATTATCACCATCAGAGATGGGGAATCCCCCGCCATTGAATGAAAAAGGTCATACTATATTCCAGATAATGAGCGGAGTTGAACCGGAAACAAGACCAACCATTCGGTCATCATCTCGAAAAAGTTCCCCCAGGGTGTGATTGAACGTTTGTAACCAAAAATTAATTTGAATCAGATAAGCGGTTTTTCCATTTACTTACAAAAAACATTTTTTTCAAGATGGCCGCCCCAGTGCCATCTGGATCCGGCCACGCCCAAGTCCAATAGGGTCCTTTCCTTTTCAGGTGGGTACATGTGTGACTCAATTTCAAATCGGATATAGCGAAAAAAACATTTTTTTCAAGATGGGCCGCCACAGTCGGCCATCTTGCGATCCGGCCACGCCCAAAATCAATAGGTTTCTTCCTTTTCAAGTGGTACATGGTGTGACCCAAATTTTTCAAATCGATATGCGCAAACAGTTTATGATGTTATCGCACTCACAGCTATAAATGTTGACGCCCGGCGACGGACGGACGGGACAGCGGAGGACAGCCGGACGACCTGGGTGACAAACAATATCTCCCTTCCCGCCACGGCGGCGAGGGATTAAAAACACGCTGGAATATGAAGCGAACCCTTCACATTATCTGAGCGGTAACGCTAATGACCATTAAATTCCCGACATAGAAAAAATCAAATTTTACCTCTTTTATCTTGATTCTTCAATTCTTTGACCTTGTAAATTTCTAAAAATGGACTTGAGAACTTGGTCCCTGGACTCAAAGTACCCTATTGGCCACTCTATGGAACAATTCTTCTTCATTTCAACATCAGTAACTGGTATAATGGACATTTCAAAGTTAATTCAGATTTGGCTCATTTCAATCGTTCTACTCCCTTTTCTGTGACAAATATTGTGACAAATTATCCAAATTGTATTAACACTATTGCCAATCATTCTTTTTCACTTCCAATTCCTGACAAGTTCATTTAATGGTAGTAATTACTGAATTTAGTACGATGACATGTCTGGCAGTAATTGGTAAGCATTCATTACAAGAATTTACATTTATCAATATTGCATCAAATCTAGAAAAGATTTTTCCCATTGTATTCAAATTTCCAATCATTCCTAGCTTCTGTTGCAGTTGGACACGTGTCATATATTGAAGATATGTTGTTGATATTTTTCAATAAATTGTACGATTTTTCTAATGCCCGGCAATGTTCACCAATCTTCGTGCGATGGCCGAACATGCACATTCAATAACACGAGGTACACGATTAGCAACCATGAGATACATTACCCAAAACAAGCAAGGGCCTAACCATGCTTTATTACCAATTAACCTTGACAAACACGAGGAAAACCTCAGTACTCGGGTAAGTTTGCGGTTGATTAGGTCCACCCAGCATTCAGTGGGTTCATTTCCCACATCGGCCGATTCATGTCCTCGTTGGAAATAAAAACAAATTCCACACAGGAACCACACGCTTGTTACAAAACTTCATAAAGTCGTTTCTGAGTTTACCGTTCCCCAGTTTGAAGAAATAGCACCACAGACTTCCTACAGAAGCGTGAGGAAGGGTCATGTGATAACCCTCCTGGGCGTAGACAGTTAACAGCTGGAACGTTTCGATCTACTCGTTGACGTACATCTTCAAGCTATGCACAAGTACGAGTACTTCCTTACTTGCAGCCCTTTATTACCCACAACAGACACCTTAATTAATATTTGACAATTTTTCAAGTTTCATTACAAAATCCATATCTCCTGTTCAAAATGATCTCGCTTTACCCTGAGCCAATGTTGCAAGCTCTGTCGCTCTGTCACAAATTACATACATTCGTTACAAACATAACATTGCAATAAAACTATAGAATATGACAAACTGAACAGAAATGTACCAAGAGGAGTAAAACGATTCACTTTACCTTTTTGGGCTTTGTCACAGTGAAAGGTGTATGAACAACAGCTGACACAAGGATAATTGGATCTGTGATGTGTGTGTGATGTGTGTGTGTGTGCTTGTGTGCTGTGTGTGTGTGTGTGTGTGTGGCTGTGTGTGTGTGTGTGTGTGTTCGTGTGTGTGTGGTGTGTTTTGGGTTAGCCTTCAACCTCCTCCCCCCGATGGGATGATGATGTTATTTAGTTTCCCCCAGATAAGATGGATGATTCCCAAATGATTGATTGAGAATTTCAATCCCCCCAGGATGAGCTGAAATGGAGATTCCGAAATGATGATAAATCTGTTCCCCACAGGATGGGCATGATATTTTGTTATCCACAGCATTGGGATGATTTGGTTAGATTCCGAAAGGATGAAAAAGATGGTTGGTGATTCCCAAAGGATGACAAATATGGTTGGTTGATTCCCAAAAAGGATGCATGATTGGTGTGATTCCCCAAAGGTATGAAAAATAGGTTGGTTGATTCCCAAAGGATAAGATGATGGTGATGATTCCCAAAGGATGAGATGATGGTGATGATTTCCCAATAGGATGAGATTTATGGTTGATGATTCCCAAGGATGAGATGATGGTGGATGATTTCCCAAGGATAGATATGGTGATGATCCCAAAGGATGAGATGATGGTGATGATTCCCAAAAAGATGATGATGATGGTTGATGATTCTCAGGGGATGAGCATGATGGTTTTGATGATTCCCCAAAGGAATGCATTGATAATTCTTGTCCCCATGGATGGGATGATGTCCGAAAGGATTGAGATGATGGTGATGATTCCAAAGGATGAGATGATGGTGATGATTCCCAAAGGATGAGGATGATGGTGATGTATCCCAATGGCATGAGATGATTGGTGATGTCCCAAAGGATGAGATTGATGCGTGAATGATTTCCAAAGGAATCAGAATGATGGTGATTGATCCCAAGGATGAGTGATGGTGATGATTTCCCAAAAGGATGGGATGATTTGTTGATTCCCAAAGGATGGAGATTGGTGATGAATTTTCCCAAAGGATGAAGATGATGGTGATGATCCCAAAGGATTGAGGATGATTGGATGATGGATTTCCAAAAAGGATGAGATGAATTGGTTGATGATTCCCAAAGGATGAGATGATTTGGTAGATGATTCCCAAGGATGAGATGATCGTTGTTGATTCCCAAAGGATGAGGATATGGTGATTGATTCCCAAAGGATGAGATGATTGGTGATGATTCCCAAGGATGACGATGATGCGTTGATGATTCCAAAATTGAATGCATGGTGATGATTCCCAAAGGATGAGATGATGGTAATGAATTCCCGAAAGATGAGATGATGGTGATGATTTCCAAAGATGAGATGATGGTGATGATTCCCAAAGATGAGATGCATGTGATGATTCAAAGGATGAGATGATGGTGATGATTCCAAAGCCAAATGGATGAGATGATGGTGATGATTCCCAAGCCAAACGATGAGAGGATGTGATGATTCCCAAAGGATGATGATAATTTTTTCTCCCCAGCATGGGATGATGGTGATTACGAAAGGATGGAGATAGTGATGCATTCCCAAAGGATGAGATGGTGATGATCCAAAGGAGTGAAGATGATGGTGATGATTCCAAAAGGATGAGATGATGGTGATGATTCCAAAAGGAGAGATGATCGGTGGTGATTCCCAAAGGATGAGATGATGGTGATGATTCCCAAAGGAGAGATGATGGTGATGATTCCAAAGGAAGAGTATGATGGTGTTGATTCCCCAAAAGGATGAGATGCTGGTGATATTCCCAAAGGATGATGATATGGTGATGATTCCAAAGGCATGAGATGATGGTGATGATTCCCAAAGGATGAGATGATGGTGGTGATCCCAAAAGGATGAGATGATGGTGATGATTCCCAAAGGATGAGATGATGGTGGTGATTCCCAAAGGATGAGATGACGGTTGGTGATTCCCAAGGATGAGGTGATGGTTGATGATTCCAAAGGATGAGTGATGTGATGATTCCCAAACGATGAGCATGATGGTGCTGATTCCCAAAGGATGAGATGATGGTTGATGATTCCCAAACGATGAGATGATGGTGATGATTTACCAAAGGAGAGATGATGTTGAGGATTCCAAAGGATGAGATGATGGGATGATTCCCAAAGGATGAGATGATGGCGATTGATTCCCAAAGGATGAGATGATGCTGATGATTCCAAAGGTGAGATGGTGATCATTCCCAAAGGATGAGATGATGGTGTTGATTCCAAAGGATGAGATGATGATTCCACCAAGGATGAGATGATGGTGATGATTCCCAAAGATGAGATGATTGGTGTTGATTCCCAAAGGATGAGATGAATGGTGATGATTTCAAAGGATGAGATGATGGTGATGACTCCAAAGGTGATTTTGATGGTGTGATGCCCAAGAATGAGATTATGGTGATGATTCCCAAAGGTTGAGATATGGTGATGATTCCCAAGGTTGAGATGATGGTTGATGATTCCAAAGGATGAGATGATGGTAATGATTCCAAAAGGATGAGATGATGGTGATGATTCCCAAAGCATGATGATAATTTTGTTTCCCCAGCACGGGATTTGATGGTGAAATCCGAAAGGATGAGATGATGATTCCCAAAGGATGAGATGATGGTGATGATTCCCATAAGATGAGTATATAGTGATGATTCTCAGGAGAGATGATGTGATGACTCCCAAGATGATATGATGTGATGATGCCCAAAGATGAGATTATGGTGATGATTCCCAAAAGGTTGAGATGATGGTGATGATTCCCAAAGCATGAGATGATGGTGGATGATTCCCAAAGCATGATGATAATTTGTTTCCCCAGCACGGGATGATGGTGATTCCGAAAGGATGAGATGATGGTGATGATTCGCCAAAGGATGAGATGATAGTGATGATTCTCATAGATAGATATGATGGTGATCACTCCCAAAGGATGATATGATGTGATGATGCAAAAGGATGAGTTATGGTGATGATTCCCAAAGGTCAAGATATGTGATGATTCCAAAGGATGAGAATGCATGGTGATGATCCCAAAGGATGAAGATTGAGGTTAATGATTCCCAAAGGATGAGATGATGGTGATGATTCCCCAAGATGAAATGATGGTGATGATTCCCAAGAATGAGATGATGGTGATATCCCAGGATGAATGATGTGATGATTCCAGGGATGAGATGATGGTGATGATTCCAAAGGATGAGTGATGTGATGATTCCCAAAGCATGAAGATAATTTGTTTCCCAGCATGGATGATGGTGATTCCGAAAGGATGAGATGATAGCGATGATTCCCAAGGATGAGATGATGGTGATGATTTCAAAGGATGAGATGATGGTGATGATTCCAAAGGATGAGATGATGATGGTGATCCCAAGGATGTGGAATTGTTTCCCCAGGATGTTTGTGTTATACATTTTCATATCGATATGATAATCCAGGCTATTGGGCTCGTTAAACAACAGAGCACGGCAGTTCACAGACCAGATGATTCAAGGAGAACAGGTAGACAAGGCATCGTTCAGAGAAATGGATGAGAGGCAGAAGGAACATGGAGGGGTCGAGGAGAGCAGTTGGTATAAAAATTATGAGAGGACGATGGGCAGCACCGTTGAAAGAGTGGGTGGGGAATGAGTGGGAGGAGAAAAACAGAGTCTGGTTTTTACGGAGGAGAGAATAGAGGATGGGGAAAATTAGGGTTAGCTTTTCTTGAGGCTGTTAGGGTTAGGGTTAGGGTTAGCTTTTCTTGAGGCTGTTAGGGTTAGGGTTAGCTTTTCTTGAGCTGTTAGGTTTAGGGTTAGGGTTAGGCTTTTCTTGAGGCAATGTTTTTATGGCTGGATGCCCTTCTGACGCCAATCCTGGTCGCTTTCTTACGACACACGGATATGGTGTACACCTATTCTAACCGGGGCACACACGGGACCAGTACACTGGTACTCATTTCGCCGACCTCGGAAGGATGACAGGCTGAGTCACCCCCTGGTGTTAATTCAGCAGCCAACGTGGCTCGAACTCAACTCTGGACCTTCGATCCCAAGCAGCCACCCTAACCACTAAGGCAACACCAGGCTTATACTCCAGCTTGTAGGTATGAGATAAATGCAAAACTCTCAGATTTTTTCATAGGGTTGAATAATTTTGGGCTTTACTGTATATGTGTGTATAATATACTATATTATATTTGACAAACATTCATTGTCAGCGATGGTCGGTTTCCCTCTCTCCTGTACATTGTCCATAATGATGACGTACCTCGTGCTCCTGCGGTGGCAGTCGTACACCCGTCCTAGACCGTTGTGAGGGTGAGACCCGGTCTCCATAGCCCCCTGCCGGTTTTGGTAAGATGCCACTTGTTAGTCCTTTGAGCGTCCTTCGGCGGCCGTTTCGATGGCCAGGGCGATCTCCAGCAGCCCTCTCGTACGTTAACCCTCTCTCCGAGAGGAGTCTCCGCGAATGAGTTCGTCGTTCACTCCGCACACAAACGGTCCCTCAACATGTCGTCCTCGAACTCGCCGAAGTTACAACGTCCCGCCAGCTTGGACAGCTCGGCGTTAAAAGAGCCACCGATTCGCACGGCTTCCTGTCCTACTTGTTAAATCGAAACCTCTGCACGATGTCCGACGTTCGGACTCCAGGTGATCCTCATAAATCGCCACCAATACCCCGAACTGATTCCCGTGCGACTTCCTCGGCTCCACCAGCCGTTTTAACAGCCCGAAGGCCTCCGGTCCCATCAGGTGAGCAACAGCCCCCCCCCCCCCCCCCCTCGGTCGCTTCCGCTCGCTCTCCGCTGCGAATTCGGCCGTTAGCCGGTGAAGAAGAGAACTCCACTCGCTTCCAGCTACTTGCGACCGAAGTCTTTCGTTCTCTCACAAAACTCTCCCATTTTCCCCACGGGGCTCATCTTGCCCTCACGCGCACACGCCGATGAACATTTGTTGTTTGAATTTTGCTCAGTATTCATTTGGCAACACGTTTACACGGCTTACCGGAGGGATGATCCACGACGACCATCATTGAATAACAAACTCCCCAATTGTCTACCATCTCTTATGGAAACCGGGAAGTTCCATCACTTCGGTTGTGGTTGCTTGTTCTTTTATTGTCGTCCCAAAAAATGATGTATATATGATTTACAAAAAGAAGTAAAGATATTACACATGCAATGTATGTGTATACATATAGTTTATTTTATATTGTATGTATGTACCAGTACTATGGTCCTGTACGTATGTCCTGACATATGCAATGTACATATGCATACTGTAACATATGCATGTACATATGTACTGTACGTATTATAGCCTGTGGGCTTAATGGTTTCGGGTGGTGGCTGGGATCCTGGATGTCTGAGTTCAAACCCCGGCATGTCTGGTTGAACATTAATACCGAGGTGGGGTTGGACTCTGCCTGTCATCCTTCGAAGTCGGCAAAATGAGTTGCCGCTTGCTGGTGTCCTGTGTCGGAAAGTTGGCGACCCCTTCCAGGATTGTGCCCAATAAGCTCAAGGAGATTGCTTGAGGCAAGTACTCAACTCTGCACAGAGTATGGGTCCGAAGGGACTATATATCATGTTTCGCCATCACGTATACTTTAGCCCAATCTCCCAATCTCTCAATGGTGAAGAAAACCTAAAAATTATCAGATCTGCATTGGATTCGGATCTTCACCGAAATCTAATCAGTTCGTCCTTGTCACACACCTAACCTGTCCACAAAGTTTCATCCGGGATCCATCCAAAACTTTTTTGAGATATCCTGCACCACAGAACAGACAAACAAAAAACATAACCTCTTTCACCTTTGGTGGTGGAGTACATCAGCTGTTCCTGTAGGTTTCTTTCTGCTAGAGGTAGTGCATTCAATGACAGCAAAGACTTCACATTGAGCCACCAGGAGTTTTCAAAAAGACCCTCCCAGGAAAATTGTGGCGAAATGACACAGTTCAGGCGAGTGCGGTATAAAATATTTCAAAGGCCTTGAATTATCCCTTGGAGCACAGTCGAGCACAAATCATTAAGAAGTAGAAGGTGTATGGTTAACCGACCAAGACCCTGCCTAGATCAGAGTTGTCCCTCCAAAATGTGATGACCAAGCAAGGATGGAGACTGATCAGAGAGGCCACCAAGAGCGAAATGGGCAACTGAAAGAGCTACATCCCTTTATGGCAAAGACTGGCACTGGTGGTGCACGTGACAACAATATCCCAAGCTCTCCACAAGTCTGGCTACACGAAGAGTGGCAAGAGGAAGCCTACTCAAAATCCCACCTTGAGTCCTGTCTTGAGGTATGCAAAACCTACTGCCAGAGATTCTGAAGCCATGTGGAAAAAGTTTTGTGGTCTGTCAAACCCCAAATATAACCCATCATCTTACTGACCTTAAAATGCAAAACGTCACATTTGCACAGAACCAACACAGCCATATCAACCAAATGAACACCATCCCTACTGTTGAAGCATCGGTGGTGGCAGCGTCGTCGTTAATGGGGCATGAATCTCTCT
>CM068952.1:200724034-200737378 GCA_035128595.1 Eptatretus atami
TACAGCAAGTTAACGACCCAAAACATACCTCCAGGCTCTGTCAGAACTACCTGAGAAAAAAAGAACAAGATGGTAGGCTTCAAATCATGGAATGGCCAGCACAGTTCCTCCAGACTTAAACCTCATCGAGCTGGTTTGGGATGAACTGGACAGAAGGGTGAAAGCAAAGCAACCCACAAGTGCAACACATTTGTGGGAACTTCTGCAACAGTGTTGGGAAAGAACTTTCTGAACAATATTATTTCCATTGCAGAAAGAATGCCACGAGTATGTTCGGCTGTTATATCTGAAAAAGGTGGCTACTTTGATGAGTCAAAAATTTATATTAAATTTTGTTCAACAAAACGATCCATGATTTCTTTTTTACTGCGTTGTTTTTTGTTCTGTGCTTTAATTTCAGAGTACATTGAAACATTGAACTGCTAATCTCAGTAAAAACTGAAAAAAATGGGGGTGTTCTAAAACTTTAGGCCGGTAGTGTACGTACGTACATCCGTTAACGTTTGATTAAAACTTATTCTCCTCACAAACTACTCGACTGATATTGACCAAATTTGGTTCGATGCATCAGTACAGCAAGGTGTCATGGGGTTGTGCTCCCCATCTGGATGCCCCACCCTTAAAGGGAGTGAAAGGACGGTTTTACCACAAATATTGGTGTTTTATTCAAAACATCTTCTCAGAAACCACCAGACAGATACAGACCAAACTCGCCACGAGGCATTGGGACCATGCCCGGACCTTAAGTTGTGCTCCTCATTGCCGTATCTCCCCCGGAAAAGGGTCCACGGGTCTCCTCCCCGAATCCCCGATTTTCACTCAAACATCTCCCCAATTACCTGAGCGATGCGGACCAAATTTGGTACAATGCATCAGGACAGTAAGGTCTCATGGGGTTGTGCTCCCCATCCTGCTCTGCCCAGTTAAAGGGGGGTAAAAGGGGAGTTTTGAACCAAATATTTGTCCTTCATTCAAAAATCTTCTCAGAAACCGAACAACGGATCCAGACCAAACTGGGCTTGGGGTAACGTGACCATGCCCTAACCTTGAGTTGTGCTCCCGATGGCCATACATCCCCTGGAGAGGGGGCCACAGCGACCCCCATGGGGGTCACGACTCCCAGGTTAAGAATCTATAGACTCTATATCCTTGTTCTTCATTGCACGGCCCACGGGTCACTGGCGGCCCCTGGTGGCCTAATGTGCGGCCCCTGACGTGCGGCCGATAATACACGAATGTTTAATCTTAATCTGCCATAAATGCTCTCAAATTGACCCAATGGTTTCAAATGAGTGTTCCAACGTGTAACATGAAAGTAATATAACTACATCAGGTTATGGTCACAGTGTACAAACAATTACGCTTGCAGCCCAATTAACCACAATGAAGAAGAAGAGTATGTGGTGGCGGGGCCTAATGGTGGCTCTCACACTGATGTCTTATCGGCAAAAGTGCCCCCTCTAAACCAATCGTTAAGATCACTGGTGTATCCTATACTTTGGTTTATTCATGTAAATTACTTGCATATGAATTATGATAAGAGGGTGATGAACATCACATCATGAACTTTGTTCTTCAAACTTCATTATTACACATGTGCACCCCATTAGCGTGGAAATGCCCAGTTATATTAGAGGAAGTTATCTTTTATTTAGTTTTGTTTTTAATCTTCTTTTTATAATCCTAATAATTAATTTTTCTATTTTTCAGCTTTACGCCATGGCAAGGAAAATCAGATGAATTTGAGGACGGCGGACTGCAGACCGACTGTCTAAAGCACCGGATACTTTGAGAAATAGTGCTTCTCGGAGAGACGTAGCAGACAAATTTTGCGTTCCACGTCGAACCTTGCGGAATCATTTGAAATCTGGGAGTTTTGAAAGAAAAATGGGAAGGCATCCAACTCTCCAAGCAAAGATCAAGAAGACAAACCGGTTAGTCGTATCGTCCGTTTTAGTGATGTTGGAATGCCCATCACGTCAAAGCTTCTCACAAACTTCGTTTATGAACTTGTTATCGCAAATGCCATTCCAAATCCATTTGATGAGTCTAGAGGAATGGCTGGGTAGGACTGGTTGAAAGGATTTCTCTAAATAGATCACATTTCATTTTGAGCTCATTGTTCATATTCAATTTTCAGCTTTACCAGTCCACCATTCATTCATTCGTTCATCCAAACCTTCAGTCCTTGGAGATATACATTCCTTTTGAGTCATCCATCTTTGAAAATCTTGCTGAAAATGGTGCTCTGGTGTAATAATGACTACTTCAGATTCTCTCAGAATTTCATCCTCGAGTTATAAATATAAAGTGTGGATTGTGATGTGTGCTAATTGGAGAATGTTCCTTCTACGATTGGCTTCGAAGAAATGAGATGAAAACGCCAATGATGATGTGAATGAAAATGAAACTGCAAAAATCTTGACGAAATTAACATTGGCAGGAAGGTCAGAGGGCAAAGAAAATATCAGGTGAGAATGTTTCTTCGTATCCACAACTGAAAACGAGTCATTATAAGCTGGATGAAAATTTCCTGAACAAAATTCTCCAACAGGGAACACGGTGGAAAAACAAGAAAAAGAGATATCAGAGATTGCAGACCCTCGCCAGGACTTATTTTTTGTGGTGTTTGTGTACTGGTGTGTTACGTAATTAATAAGAGACATCATTAGATTCGCACTTCAGCTGCTACTCCTCCACCCTCAAACCCATCCATGCATAGCCAAGTGAGCATTTTTCAAAAGAACAAAAGAACCCGTCTCAAAATATTAAATAATTCTGGCTGCCAGACCATGCATCCGATCAAGTTTAAATTTAAAACATGTATTCCACATTATTATAAGATCATAAATGTGAAGTTTCATGTCGATTGATGAAGCGGTTCCAGAGAAAACATTATTTAATATTTTTATTCAATCCAATATGGCTGCCAAACCATGTGACCTATCAATATTCCTGAACAACCTTGTATACTCATGGCTTGGGGAACATTTCTGTGGTTTCCCCTCTCTATCCCCTTTCTGGAGATTATTTTTTTTATAGGTTTTCGAGTAAATCCGATATGGCTGCGAAACAATGTGACCTATGACATCATATGTGTGAACCTTTGTTCCTCATGATAGCGTCAAACAAAGTTTGCCTCGATATGTTCAGCCACTTAAGAGAAGAAGATTTTTGAAGGTTCAATTTTTTATTTTTTTTTATATGGCTGCCGAATCACATGACTGGTGACATCATCATTTTTTTTTCTGTCGACCATTTTATCCCTAGATGACCCTCAAAATTTTTCATACTGATCAGATGTTGTGTGTGTGTGTGTGTGTGTGGTGTGTGTGTGTGTGTGTGTGTGTGTGTGTGTGTGGTGTGTGTGTGTATTCATCTACCCCAAAACCGTAAATATAAATTATACATACATACATACATACATACAGTGCCGATAGAAAGTCTACACCCCCTTTCGAAATGTTCACCTTTTGTTATATATATATATATATATATATATATATATATATATATTATATATATATATATATATATATGGAAAGTATAAGTACCTTTTGTTATGAAAGTACAAGCAATGCTCGCACATAACTCCAGTCCACATATTTGTGGCCAATAGTGCAGATTGAAGGAATTAAAGGTATTCCTTGTGAAAAGTACTCAAAATGTGACATCTTGTTCAAGGAAGCTTCTAGATTCAATAAGAATGGCAAATTTATTGATGAGTAATTTTTATTTTATGTTGCAGATAAACGAATAAGGTTCATCCCTGACAGGTGTGTGTTGTTGGTGCCTCTGAGTTATAGATAGCCTTCATCTTCCTTACGCTTTATTTAACAGATTAAAGCATAATTGGATGTTAATGTATTTCACAATAACGATTTTCAGTGCATGTAAAATGAGCGAAAATGTGATTATATTAATTTGTATTTTCTCGATTATCAAATGTGACCTTTAATGTAAAATTCTTTGGATATTTCCATAAGAACATGGAGTCTTGCTGTGCGCTGCGAGGCTCGGACCGGCCCAACATGCCCGGATGTGGAAAGAACGTCGAAGAGATGGGAGGGCCTGCTGGATCTGCTGGAGTCCTGCGGATCAAGTTTGCAGACGAGGACTCGGTTGGTCTTTGTGAAGAAGAAAGAGAGCTGATGTGTGGTATGTGGGAATTGCCTTGACCATCGTGTAATAGATATACGAGGGCCGTATCGAAAGTCATGAGCACGTTTATTGTACAGTAAAACAAAAGTACATGTAAGAAAACTGACATTGTCAATAGTAATAGGATATACCACATTATTTTTCTGCAAAATTTCCAGAACGATCCACGCATTTCTGCCAGTGCTGCACGAGTTTAAAAATCCCGCTACGGTAGAAGTCCGTTCCGACACTTCGCAACCAGCTATGCACGACTATCTGGACTGTCTCATTGTTTTCATAGTGCTGGCCTCTCATGTGATCTGTCAAGGGCCCGAACAGATGGTAGTGACCCTCAAAAGTTGGCCAAGGTTTGGGGGCAGAATGATCCACGCATTTCTGCCAGTGCTGCACGAGTTTAAAAATCCCACTGCGGTAGAACTTCTCAGCCATTCTTTGCGATTTCCTCCAATGTCAGACCCGCAGTGTGACGGCTAGCATTGCCATGATGAAAGATAACGGATTTTTTTTTTCATCGGGCGCTTTTCCCGAAGTGCACGTTTAAGTTTCTTGAGCGTCTGAGCATAGCGATTCTCGTTGATGGTTTCCCCTTTGGGCAGGGAATCAACCAGTATGAATCCCTTGGTATACCAGAAGACGGTTCCCATAATTTTGCCGTGACTCTTTTGATCTTCTTTTTTGGAGATGCTTCGCTGCTTGGTTTCTCGGTCAAAATGGTGGAACCAGCTTTCATCACCATCCACGACAAGGAACAGGAAGTCATCGACCTCGGCAGCATGTCGTTGAAGCAACTGTGACGACACATCCATACGCGTGTTTTTGTGTTCCCTCCGTAACCAAACAGAGAGCTCAACGGGAACAAACTTTTCGATATCCCAAAGTCGCTATCATGTCCTATTCGACTTGATGTCCCATGACAAGCTGTGCTGCGATCTCCCTAACCGTCACCCTTCGGTCCTCACTGATGATCACAACAACTTTCTGCTCATTGCGTTCAGTCGTGACGGTTTTCAGCCGACCACAGTGTGGCTGATCGGCGATGTTCGTGTTTCCGTCTTTGAAGTGTTCCACCCACCTTCTGATACTGTTAGCACCCATGCAGGCATGTCCGTACACCTGACTCACTTGTCTGTACATATCTGCAGCTGAGTTCTCCTTCACAAGGAAAGTAATCATTGCATGTTGGTGAAACGATATGCCGTTGACAGCCATTTTGTCACAATGTATTGTGGGAACACCACTTGTCTCTGGATTGTTGGAACACTAGACAAATGCACGTGTCGCACTTGTGTTTATATTGGAGTGTATAGATAGATAGATAGATGTCGCTAATAACTTGTGTTCTACTCTATTCGGCACAAATGTGTGGAATCCATTGATGCTCGTAACTCTTGGTACGGCCCTCGCACATTTGCATCATTTCAGTCGTGGCCAAAAATATTGGCACCCTTGCATGTTTTTCAAATAACTCACAATTTTCTCCAAAAATAAGTTGAAATTGACAAAAGTATTTTGTCTCCACAAGCCTTCATTTCACTGTTAATATTACAGAATCTTTATTTTTGATTCAGAACTTAATATATCCTTTTAAAATAAATGGAATAAATAAAATATAAATGCCATTGACAAAATTATTGACACCCTCGACGTAATATTTGGTATCACAGCCTTTGGACAAAATACCTGCAGTCAAGCACTTCCTCGAGCCATGAATGAGCTTCCTACACCTCTCTACTGGTAGTTTGACCCACTCTTCTTGTGCAAACTGCTCCAGTTCTCCCAGATTTGAAGGGTGCCTTCTCCCAACTGCTGTTTTCAGATCTCCTCACAGGTGTTCAATGGGATTTAGATCTGGACTCATTGCTGGCCACTTCAGAACAGTCCAGCGTTGTGTCTTGAACCATTCCTGGGTGCTTTTTGAAGTGTGTTTGGGGTCATTGTCCTGCTGCAAGACCCATGACCTTCGACGGAGATCCAGCTTTCTGACATTGGGTTAAACATTGTGCTCCAAAATGTCTCCTTGGTAATCTCCTGATTTCATAATGACATGCACACATTCAAGGCACCCAGTGCCAGAGGCAGAACAGCAACCCCAAAACATCACTGAACCTCCTCCATGTTTGTAGGGAAAGTGCTCTTTTCTTTGAAGGCTTCATATTGTTTTTTGTAAATAGAGATGATTTGCTTCACCAAAAAGCTCTAACTTGGTCTCATCTGTTCACAGGACCTTTTCACAGGAGGATTTTGCCTTGTTCAGGTGTGTTTTGGCAAACTCCAGTTGGGCTTTCTCATGTCTCTCTCTCAGCAGTGGGGTCCTCCTGGGTCTCCTACCATAGAACCCCCTTTCATTGAGTTGGCTATGGATGGTGTGAGTTGAAACTGTCATACTTTGTGTCTGAAGGTCAGCTTGAATCTGTTTGGCAGTTGATCAAGGTGCTTTCTCCATCATTTGAACAATCCTTCGCTGCAACCTTCGATTAAGTTTTCTCTTGCGGCCACGTACAGGGAAGTTGGTTACAGTGCCATGGCCCTTAAACTTCCTGATAACATTGCGTACGGTGGACACAGGAACATCAAGGTCTCTGAAGATGGACTTGTGGCCTTGAGATTGTCCATGCTTGGCTACAATCTTGTGTCTGACCTGTTCAGACAATTCTCTGGTTTTCTTTATGTTCTCCATGCTCATTGCGGTACACACAGTGACACAAAACAGCAGAATGACTCCTTTTCTCTACTCAAACAGGTTGAATGAGTGATTTTTATATAGCAGGCACCTACAACTCACCACAGGTGAGTTCATTTCCAAAGTAAAGGAGAATCGCCTGCTTGAAATCTAATTATTTCTAACAACTTCTAAAAGGTGCCAATAATATTGTCCGGGCTATTTTAGGATTTGTGTGGAATAAGCTAAGATTTAGTAATTTTTTTCAATTAAAAAAAAAAATTTGTTCCACTGCAAACCAAATAAATACATATGTGGATACCAAAAGGTTTTTTAAATTTCAACAATTTTTTGGAAGAAATGGTGCATTATTTGAATAAAGTGCAAGGGTGTGAATACTTTTGGCCACGACTGTATTTTCCCATTACATATTTTCCAAAAAATAATGGGTGGAGGGAGAAGACTGTGCTCATTGAAATGCAATGTGTTGAGGATTGACAGTGGACTATATAACACACAAAAAAACAAAACAATGGAATTAACATAGAGGAGAGGAAAAACAAAAGAAAGATTGTTGAGTTTATGAGGGTTATGAATGTAGCAGAGAGTGCTTTGGCATAAAAGACTTCCTCCATCCTGACCAGTCATTTTTTATATCCTCATTAATCCTGCATCCCCCCTTTTTCTCTTAATACAAGCATGACTATTGGTTACTAAGTTTCCCCTTTCTATATCCTCGTCCCGTTTGTTCACCCCCTTGTTGCATCCACCTGATGCAACACTTTGAGTGTTTTGTTCTACTTTATCTTACTTTTCTCTCCTTGAGTCTAGACTTTGGACTATATTCAAAAAACGATACCAAGAAATGGTGGTGAACTGCTTATATGAAGCTCTGGATGGAAGAGTACGTTTGAACTTACTCGGGAAGGTTCCATAAGTGGGAGAAAAGAGCAACAAAGGAGTGTAGGTAAGTAGTAAGTCGGGTTTTTGAAGGTTAGATAATTATAAATCGGGGTGTATCTCAGTGGGTTTTGGGATGGGTGGATATATGGTTTGCCCAGGATTTGTAGTATCCTTACTAAACTCCAGGTGGTGACAAATTCCCTTGGCTTGCCCGACGATGGGTGGAGGCACTCGATGTCAGATGTGAGATCAGCTTGACATCCTGCCTTTCTCTCCAGGCTGTCTGCCTATGGCATCCAAGGCCAACTCCACACATGGCTTCCTGACTTTCTTCACTCTTGAAGACAATGTGTAACATTCAAGGAATCCTTTCATTTCCTCTCCCTGTCAAGGCTGAAGTGCCCCCTTCCCCCCAGGCAGTGTTCTGGGCCCAGTCCTATTCCTGATCTTAATGAATGATCTGTCTGATTGGAAAATCCTCTTTATCTATTTGCTGATGACTCCACCCTATGCCGTGATATCCGTCATCCATCATCCATCAGTCAAGCAGGCTGCATCCTCTTCCTTCTCTTCAAACCTTGACAAAAATCACAAGCTGGTCAAACACTTGGAATACGTCTTTCAATCCTCACAAATCTCACACTCACACTCTCCCTCTCCGAAAGGACCATTTGGCACACCCTCCTATCTACTCTCTTTACAAACATTTTGAGGAAGTTGTCACTCAAAATCCTCGGTCTCACTATCAGCCATGATCTTTCTTGGGAAAACCACATTTTGTAGTTTTCCTCCAAAGCCAGCCTCCGACTGGGCATCCTCCATCGTACAAAGTCCTTCCTTGGCACACCTGAACACCTATCCACTTGGAAGGCCTTCATCCGCAGCTAGAGTCCTGCTCTCCCCTTTGAAATGGTGCCCCTGTCTCACATCAGCCACTTCTTGATGCTGTTTTTTGAAATCTCCCATAATGAAGCTGAATCTGTCGTCCTATCACTTTCCCATCACAGACAGGTCATTAGCCTCTTTGTCTTTTACTGCCTCCCTTTTTGGCTTGCACAGTGCACACTCCACCATTTCTTTTCTTTGTCCCCCGACCCACCCCCCACAGGTTCCTGCAGAGTGCACACAGTCGACCAGTAAACCCCCTTCTGGTGAAATTTCCAAAATCCAGGCTCACTGTTCACCTCCAATTATTTATTCGTTTTTTCTCCACCTGTAGAACCAACTTCCACATATTCTTCAATCTTATTTCTTCTCTCTAGGCTTTCAAGACGACTGTTCACCACCATCCCAGATCATCCCGCACCCAAAACCGTGATCTTTTCTACCCCGATTAAGCCTTCCAAAGCCCACCTCTTTCCAAATTTCCAGTTTTTCCTTTCTGAGAGTTTTCTTCGATATCTATCTTGTCCACCACCGTGCATCCTCGCCAAGCCCTCATTCTTCCACATCCCTTATTTCTTTAAGTCTCCCTCAACTATTTTGTCCCCCATCCCTGTTGTTGGTGTGGTTTCCCTCCCCCCCCCCCCCCCGCCGCCTCCCCTCTCTTCTAACTGTTCCCTTTGTTATTATTCATATTATAAACCAAAGTAACCTCTGTGTGCGATGGATTATTTTTATTATAGGGAGACCGGAGGAACTGATCAAGAAGTTTCCATGCAGCAAGTGCGCTCGAAGTTTTGCCACCGAGGCTGCCCTGCAGCTGCACATGGAGAGGCACCGTCCAGTATTCAGCAACAAAAGGTACAAATGCACCGATTGCCCGTACAGTGCGGACGACAAAAGAACATTCGTAAAACACACTCGGATACACACCGGGGAGAAGCCATTCACTTGCAGCGTCTGCGCTAAAGAGTTCACTCAATCGGCGCACTGTTGGCAGCACATGCGAATCCACAACGAGGATCGCCCGTACTTGTGCACCGTTTGTCCCAAGACTTTCAACCGTCTGTCGACTCTTCGACAGCACACCCGGATCCACACCGGGGAGCGACCGTACACGTGTACGGTGTGTACAAAAACGTTCTCTCATCCACAAGCCCTCCATCAACACGCCCGGATCCACACCGGGGAGCGTCCGTACACCTGTACGGTGTGCGATAGGACTTTCATCGCGCTGTCACATTGTCAGCAGCACATGAAGATTCACACTGGTGCAGGTTAGAGCGTTCTTCATCATCGATACTCCACAGTCTACACTAACTGTCACCTGTTTGTGTTAGGTACAAGTTTGAGAAACAAATTGAGAAGGTGATGAGTTTGATGAGAATATGGAAGAACGCTCATGCAGGTTGAGAGTAGAATGGATTGTCATAAAATGTTTTGCTTTTTTTTACCCTTTAAACCCCGAGATGCTTGGACTTTCGGTTCCCTCACCCTGGGTTCCCTGGAGAAAAATCCGGCCGCTCAGGTGTATGGAGGTTTGCATAGCGGTCGGTAAAACGGCCGCTAGGGTTCAAAGGGTTAGCTTGTACATTGGTTGCATTTACCCAATCATGGTGCTTGTTTTGGTGGTGGTGTTTTTATGTCATTTTTAGCTCGCCTGTTCGAAGAACAGAGCTATAGCGATACCCCCGGCGTGAGCGTGAAAATGTAAAATTTTTTGTATTACGGAAAAACTCCTCGACGGATTTCGACAAACTTGGTGGGGGGGTTAGGTTTGGTCCAAGGATCATGCCATTAGATTTTGGACTTTGTCCCCCCCCCACAAAAAAGTTGTTAGAGAATTTTTTTTTTTTTTTTTGCATTTCTACATGTTTTAAGTGATTTCCAACCCCCCCCCCCCCCAAAAAAATTGTTAGAGAAAAAAAATGTTTTTTTTTGCATTTCTACATGTTTTAAGTGATTTCCAACCCCCCGCCCCCCAAAAAAAAATGTTTAGAGAATTATAAAAAATATTAATTATTAGATCTGTTCTTTTAAAAACGATAAATGTATAAACAGGCGAGAATTGGGTGGCTTTGACACCAACTCTGGTTAATCCTCCATGTGCTCATTTGTATGAATTGGTTGTGAATATTTTTTATTTTCGAAAGTGAAGAAGAGTATGCTCGTGTTGTATTTAATTATTTTGCTTGTTTTATAATTAAAAAAAATTACATTTTAAGATCGCTGTAGTTTTTATACACCGTCGATGGTTCATATGAGAGCCTGGTGTTGGCTTCGTGGTTAGAGTGGCTGGCTTGGGATCTAGGCTCTTGAGTTCGAGCTTGCTGAATTAACACCAGGTGGGGGTTGACTCAGCCTGTCATCCTTCCGAGGCCGGCGGAATGAGTACCAGTGTACTGGTAGAGGGGCACAGCATCAGCGGCATAGTCACGCCCCAACAAAATGATAGCTGCCAAGCTGCCATACGGAAGAAGAAGAAGAAAGTTAATGTGAGGCCTTGTTATATTACATGACTAGCATATATTGTTGTGGTGCCAGGTTCGGTGGCGAGGAATGACCGCTTGACGGAGCAATATGGCCGTCTCCCACCGAACACCCGGAATTAAAAGGTCGTCACCCCGGAGAACTCAGGAGTCGACGGGTCACTTAAAGGACCGTGGTCGCCAATATTTTGACGGCGTGAGGTAGGGTCCACTTGTCTATTCCAATTTACCGAAGTACTCACGCCGTCTAGCTACCGGGGAAGCCACACCCTCGGCCGACTCTGTCCGAACCGAGTCGCATGTACCGACTCGGGTCCGGCGTAACCGAGCGGGAGTTACCAGAGCCGCGCCGCTCCCAATGGCAACTTATCGCACAAACGGCCTTACTACTTCTCAAGCCCGCACTGTGCTGGGTCAATGAAAGAAAGCACAGACAACGAGCTGGTACATTTAACAATTGGGGTTTATTTTTAATGGGGAGGGGAGCACAAGGAGCAGAGTTAAACCGACTAAAAGAAATGCAATCAATGTACAAGCAAACACTTAACGGTTTCTAATTACAGGACTGGGCCCACGGACACACACACACATACACCCAAAAGAAATGGACCCCGTCTGTTCTATATTGGACTCTCCAGCCGAGGAGGATAGGTCAGCTGGGGGGTCAGAGTCCGGCTGTGCACCTGTCCGCCTCATGCGGTTTGGTCGGTCTTGTTCGGTGGGACTCGAACCCACAGCTTTGATGCAGCACCAAGCACCAGGGGCGAGGGATATGCGACGGAGGCTGTTGCCGTCGACTCCTTTGGAGGGTTGTTGGGGGTTTTAAGATGTAAAAAGACCTGACTATAAAATAACTCGCAGCACACACATGAAATTCCCATTAAACACAGGGAGGAATCTAACGATACACATACTTAGAGTAAAAACGCTAAACTCCCCCCTTCCCTTTTACACGCCATTTGTTGCACTGCTTTGACCCCCCCCTCCACCCACATACACTTCCCCCCAAAGCATTGAAGTTGAGTCAATACAATGTAACATGAGGTACGGTGAAAGGTTCATGGAATGAGATTCGAACAAGTCAAAGTCACAAGATGAGATGTTAATTGTTCAGCACAATCTCCTCCTCACCTTGTGGTTCTACCTGTGCGATGATGAGATTTTATCTGCTCCAAGGGGAGATGTGCTTTCGATGATTTTGTGTTCACTTTGTTCACGTCCATCCAAGCTGCATGCTTGAGTTATTGTAGGCCTTATCCATTATATCTCTATCTCGACCTATTTTGCAGATGATGCCGTTGTGCTGTATCACATGCCGTCCCACTGCTAGGCAGACAGCAGTCACATCTCTCTCCGCTGGTCTGGAATTGATTACACTCTCGTCTGATAAATGGAGCACGCCCTTCAATTCTGGGAAATCTCACCGTCTCACCACGTCGCTCCGGAAGGATCGTCAAACTAACCTACTTTATGCAATCGATGGGAGTTGGGGTGAACAAAGGGGGTTGTCGTCATAAAAGGGTTCATGTGAGGCTTGTGATAAAAGGATAAAAAGGAGGGGATAGTGGGAAACGGGATTGCATCACAACAACTGGATGATTTTCCCACCTGAAACTTGACGACCAATTCAAACTATCCTTGGTTTATTTTAAACTCTTATGTACCACCCATCCCTACTGCATTGTCAAGACCCTGCATTACAGGGACTCCCACCCTCGCAATACTGGGACACCACGGCAGCAACAGCGACCCCGCCCCATCGCATCACCAGTGGGACACCCAAGCTACACCACCAGGATCTGCCAACCCACACCACTACCCAGCCCTCCCCTCACTATCACTGGGACCTCTTCTCTCCACTCATGCCACCTTTCCAGGACCTCACTGCACCCCTATCCCTCACCGCATTACTGCAAATCTGGAACCGCACCACCTACCACCGGTATCCGATGCATCAGCATCATCATCAGCGGAAACATCAGCAGCAGAGTTGAATGACAAGATAGAGGGAGACTTCGAGAAGCAATGGTCGTGGGGAGGAACGAGGGGTAGGTGAGGATGCGTGTGGCGGACAAGGACGATACAAAAGCAAACTGGGGAAGGAAAAACTGGAGATGTGGAAGGAGGGATGGTTAATGGGGGGTAGAAAAGATCATGGTTTTGGGTGGGGGATGATCTGAGATGGTGGTGACCAGCTATCTTGACCTTGAGTGAACAATGAGATTGTGGAAGTTGGTTACACAGGTGTTA
>CM068952.1:200753487-200771491 GCA_035128595.1 Eptatretus atami
TGACGCTGCGGCCGATTAATACACGAATGTTTAATCTTAATCTTGCCATAAATGCTCTCAAAATTGACCCAATGGTTTCAAATGAGTGTTCCAACGTGTAAATATGAAAAGTAATATTAACTACATCAGTTATGGTTTACAGTGTAACAAACAATTACGCTTGCAGCCCAATTAAACCACAATGAAGAAGAAGAGTATTGGGTGGCGGCCTAATGGTGCGCTCTCACACTGATGTTCTTATCGGCCAAAGTGCCCCTCTAAACCAATCGTTAAGATCACTGGTGTATCCTATACGTTGGTTTATCATGTAAATACTTGGCATTGATGAATTATGGATAAAGAGCGGTGATGAACACACACATGGAACTTTGTTCTTCAAACTTCATTAATTACACATGTGCACCCATTAGCGGTGGAAATGCCCAGTATATAGAGGGAAGTTATCTTTTATTTAGTTTTTGTTTTAATCTGCTTTTTATTTTTTTTTTTTTTTTTTTAATCCTAATAATTAATTTTCTATTTTTCAGCTTTACGCCATGGCAAGGGAAAAATCCAGATGAATTTGAGGACAGCGGACGCAGACCGACGTGTCTAAAGCAACCGGATACTTTGAGAAATAGTCTTCTCGCGAGAGACGTAGCAGACAAATTTTTCGTTCCGACGTCGAACCTTGCGGAATCATTTGAAATCTGGGAGTTTTGAAGGCAAAAATGGGAAGAAATCCAACTCTCCAAGCCAAAGATCAAGAGACAAACCGTTAGTCGTATCGTCCTTTTAGTATGCTTGGAATGCCCATCACGTCAAAAAACTTCTCACAAACTTCGTTTATGAACTGTATCGCAAAATGCATTGCAAATCCATTTGATGGAGTCTAGAGGAATGGCTGGGAGGACTGGTTGAAAGGATTTCTCTAAAAAGATCACGTTTCATTTTGAGCTCATTGTTCATATTTCAAATTTCAGCCTCTTACAGTCCACCATTCATTCATTCGTCATCCAAACCTTCATCCTTGGAGATATACATGTCCTTTTGAGTCGTTCATCTTTGAAAATCTTGCTGAAAATGGTGCTCTGGTGTATAATGACTACTTCAGATTTCTCTAGAATTTCATCCTCGAGTTATAAATATAAAGTGATGGATTGTGAGTGGTGCCTAATTGGCAGAATGTTCCTTCTACGATTGCTTCCGAAGAAATGAGATGAAAACGCCAATGATGATGTGAATGACAAATGAAACTGCAAAAAATCTTGACGAAATTAACATGGCAGAAGGTCAGAGGTCAAAGAAAATATCAGGTGCAGAATGTTCTTCGCTATCCACAACTGAAAACGAGTCATTATAACTGGGATGAAAATTTCCTGAACAAAATTCTCCAACAGCGGAACACGGTGGCAAAAACCAAGAAAAAGAAATATCAGAGATTGCAGACCTCGCAGTACTTATTTTTTGTGGTGTTTGTTACTGGTGTGTTACGTAATTAATAAAGAGACATCATTAGATTCGCCACTTTCAGCTGCTACTTCCTCCACCCTCAAACCCATCCATGCAAGCCAAGTGAGCATTTTTTCAAAGAACAAAGAAACCCGTCTCAAAATATAAATTAATTCTGGCTGCCAGACCATGCAATCCGATCAAGTTTAAAATTTAAAACATGTTTTTCCACATTATTATAAGATTCATAAATGGCTGAAGTTTCATTCGATGATGAAGCCGGTTCCAGAGAAAACATTATTTAATATTTTATTCAATCCAATATGGCTGCCAAACCATGTGACCTATCAATTATTCCTGAAACAACCTTAGTATACTCATGGCTTGGGAACATTTCTGTGGTTTTCCCCTCTCTATCCAGCCTTTCTGGAGATTATTTTTTTTATAGGTTTTTCGAGTAAATCCGATAGGGCTGCGAAAACAATTACCTATGACATCATATGTGTGAACCGTTTTTCTCATGATAGGCGGTCAAACAAAGTTTGGCCTCGATATGTTCCAGCCACTTAAGAGAAGAAGATTTTTGAAGTTTAACAATTTTTTATTTTTTTTTATATTGGCTGCCGAATCCACATGACTGGTGACATCATCATTTTTTTTTCTGTCGTACCATTTTATCCCTAGCATGACCCTCAAAATTTTTCATACTGATCAGATGTGTGTGTGTGTGTGTGTGTGTTGTGGTGTGTGGCTGTTGTGCTGGCTGTGTGTGGTGTGTGTGTGTGTGTGTGTGATTCATTACCCCAAACCGTTAAATATAAATATATCAACAACATAACATACATTACAGTGCCGATAGAAAGTCTACACCCCCTTTCGAAATGTTCACCTTTGTTATATATATATATATATATATATATATATATAGTATATATATATATATATATATATATATATATGAAGAGTTTTATAAGTACCTTTGTTATGAAAGTACAAGCAATTGCTCGCACATAACTCCAGTCCACATGATTTTTGAGCCCAATAGTGGCAGATTGAAGGAATTAAAGGTATTCCTTGTGAAAATTACTCAAAATGTGACATCTGTTCAGGAAGCCTTCTAGATTCAATAAGAATGGCAAATTATTGATGAGTAATTTTTATTTTATGTTGCAGATAAACAATAAGGTTCAGCCCTGACAGGTGTGTTTGTTGAGTGCCTCTGAGTATAGCATACCCTTCATCTTCCTTACGCTTTTATTTAACAGATAAAGATTAATTGGATGTTAATGTATTTCACAATAACGATTCAGTGCATGTAAAATGAGCGCAAAATGTGATTATATTAATTGTATTATTCCCCGATTATTCAAATGTGACCCTTTAATGTAAAAATTCTTTGGATTATTTCCATAAGAACATGGAGTCTTGCTGTGCGCTGCGAGGCTCGGACCGGCCAACATGCCCGGATGTGGAAAGAACGTCGAAGAGATGCGGAGCGGCCTGCTGGATCTGCTGGAGTCCTGCGGATCAAGTTTGCAGACGAGACTCGGTTGGTCTTTGTGCAAGAAGAAAGAGAGCTGATGTGTGTATGTGGCGAATTGCCTTTGACCATCAGTGTAATAATATACGGGCCGCTATCGAAAGTCATGAGCACTTGTTTATTGTACAGTAAAACAAAAGTACATGTAGAAAACTGACATTGGTCAATATTTAATAGGATATACCACATTATTTTTCTGCAAAAATTTCCAGAACGCATCCACGCATTTCAAACAGTGCTTGCACGAGATATTAAAAAATCCCGCTACGGTAGAAGTCCGTTCCGACACTCGCAACCAGCTATGCACGGCTATCCTGGACTGTCTCATTCGTTTTCATAGTGCTGGGCCTCATCATGTGATCTGTCAAGGGCCCGGCACAAGATGGTAGTACCCCTCAAAAGTTGGCCAAGGTTGGGGCCAAGAATGATCACGCATTTCTGCCAGTGCTCGCACGAGTTTAAAAATTCCCACTGCGGAAACTCTCAGCCATTCTTTGCGATTCCTCCAATGTCAGACCGCAGTGTGACGGCTAGCATTGCCATGATGAAAGATAACGGATTTTTTTCATCGGGCGCTTTTCCCGAAGTGCACGGTTTAAGTTTCTTGAGCGTCTGGAGCCATAGCGATCTCGTTGATGGTTTCCCCTTTGGGCAGGGAATCAACCAGTATGAATCCCTTGGTATACCAGAAGACGGTTCCCATAATTTTGCCGTGACTCTTTTGATCTTCTTTTTGGAGATGCTTCGCTTGCTTGGTTTCTCGGTACAAAATGGTGGAACAGCTTTTCATCCACAATCCACGACAAGGAACAGGAAGTCATCGACCTCGCAGCATGTCGCTTGAAGCCAACTGACGACACATCCATCACGCGTGTTTTGTGTTCCCTCCGTAACCAAACAGAGAAGCTCAACGGGAACAAACTTTTCGATATCCCAAAGTCGCATCATGTCCTATCGACTTGATGTCCCATGAACAAGCTGTAGCTGCGATCGCCCTAACCGTCACCCTTCGCGTCCTCACTGATGATCACAACAACTCATGCTCATGCGTTCAGTCGTGACGTTTCAGCCGACCACAGTGTGGCTGATCGGCGATGTCGTGTTTCCATCTTTGAAGTGTTCCACCCACCTTCTGATACTGCTTAGCACCCATGCAGGCTGTCCGCTACACCTGACTCACTTGTCTGTACATATCTGCCAGCTGAGTTCTCCTCACAAGGCGAAAGTGAATCATTGCCATGTTGGTGAAACGATATGCCGTTGACAGCCATTTGTTCACAATGTATTGTGGAACACCACTATGCTCTCTGGATTGTTGGAAACACTAGACAAATGCACGTGTCGTACTTGTGTTTATATTGGAGTGAATAGATAGATAGATAGATGTCGCTAATAACTTGTGTTACTACTCTATTCGGCACAAAATGCTGTGGAATCCATGATGCTTCGTAACTCTTGTACGGCCCTCGCACATTTGCATCATTTCAGTCGTGGCCAAAAATATTGGCACCCTTGCATGTTTTTTCAAATATAACTCACAATTTCTCCAAAAATAAGGTTGAAATTGACAAAAGTATTTTGTCTCCACAAGCCTCATTTCACTGTTAATATTACAGAATCTTTATTCATCAGAACTTAATATATCCTTTTAAAATAAATAGGAATAAAAAAAATATAAATGCCATGACAAAAATTATTGACACCCTCGACGTAATATTTGGTATCACAGCCTTTGGACAAAATACCTGCAGTCAAGCAACTGCCTATAGCCATTGAATGAGCTTCCTACAGCCTCTCTACTGGTAGTTATGACCCACTCTTCTTGTGCAAACTGCTCCAGTTCTCCCAGATTTGAGGGTGCCTTCTCCCAAACTGCCTGTTTTCAGATCTTCCTCACAGGTGTTCAATGCGGATTTAGATCTGGATCATTGCTGGCCACTTCAGAACAGTCCAGCGTTGTGTCTTATAACCATTCCTGGGTGCTTTTTGAAGTGTGTTTGGGTCATTGTTCCTGCTGCAAGACCCATGACCTTCGACGGAGATCCAGCTTTCTGACAGTTTGGGTTAAAACATTGTGCTCCAAAATGTACTCCTTGGCTAATCTCCTGATTTCATAATGACATGCACACATTCAAGGCACCCAGGCCAGAGGCAAGAACAAGCAACGCCAAAACATCACTTGAACCTCCTCCATTTTGTAGGGAAAGCTGCTCTTTTCTTTGAAGGCTTCATATGTTTTTGCTAAATAGAGATGATTTGCTTCACAAAAAAGCTCTAACTTGGTTGCTTCATACCATCTGGTGTGCAGTGAGACATGTTCTACAACAGTGTGCGAATTCCTCTCTCAATAATTCAGGATGTAGATTAATTGCAAATACTGCACAGTATCGGGCTTTCTCAGTCTCTCGCATACTCAAGCAGTGGGGTCCTCCTCGGTCTCCTACCATAGAAACCCCCTTCATGAGTTGGCTATGGATGGTGTGAGTGAACTGTCATACTTTGTGTCTGAAGGTCCAGCTTGAATCTGTTTGGCAGTTGCATCAAGGTTGCTTTCTCCATCATTATGAACAATCCTTCGCTGCAACCTTCGATTAAGTTTTCCTCTTGCGCGCCACGTACAGGGAGTTGGTTACAGATGCCATGGCTTAAACTTCCTGATAACATTGCGTACGGTGGACACAGGAACATCAAGCGTCTCTGAAGATGGACTTGTGGCCTTGAGATTGTCATGCTGGCTACAATCTTGTGTCTGACCTGTCAGACAATTCTCTGGGTTTTCTTTATGTTCTCCATGCTCATTGCGGTACACACAGTGGACACAAACAGCAGAATGACTCCTTTTCTTCTACTCAAACAGGGTTGAATGAGTGATTTTTATATAGCAGGCACCTACAACTCACCACAGGTTGAGTTTCATTCAAAGTAAAGGAGAATCGCCTGCTGAAATCTAATTATTTCTAACAAACTTCTAAAACGGTGCCAATATATTGTCCGGCTTTTTTAGGATTTGTGTGAAATAAGCTTAAGCATTTAGTTAATTTTTTTCAATTAAAAAAAAAATTTGTTTCCACTGCAAACAAAAAACATATGTGGATACCAAAAGGTTTTTAAATTTCAACAATTTATTTGGAAGAAATGGTGCATTAATTTGAATAAAGTGCAATCGGATGTGAAATTACTTTTGGCCACGACTGATTTTTCCATACCATATTCTTCCAAAAAATAATGCCGCGTGCGAGGAGAAGACTGTGCCTCTTTGAAATGCAATGCTGTTTGAGGATTGACAGTGGACTATATAACACACAAAAAAACAAAACAATGGAATTAACATAGAGGAGAGGAAAAACAAAAAGAAAAGATGTTGAGTTATGAGGGTTTATGAATGTAGCAGAGAGGCTTTTGGCATAAAAGACTTCCTCCATCCTGACCAGTCATTTTTTATATCCTACATTAATCCGGCCATCCCCCCTTTTTCTCTTAATACAAGCAGACTATCTGGTTACTAAGTGTCCCTTTCTATATCCTCGTCCCGTTTGTTCACCCCCTTGTTGCATCCACCTGATGCAAAACTTTGAGTTTTGTTCTACTTTAATCTTTACTTTTCTCTCCTTGAGTTCTAGACTTTGGAACTATATTCAAAAACGATACAAGAGAAATTGGTGAACTGCCTTATATTGAAGCTCTGGATGGAAGAGTACGTTTTGAACTTAACTCGGGAAGGTCCATAAGTGGGAGAAAGAGCAACAAAGCGGAAGTGCTAGGTAAGTAGTAAGTCGGGTTTTTGAAGTTAGATAATTATAAAATCGGGGTGTATCTCAGTGGGTTTTGGGATGGCGTTGGATATATGGTTGCCCAGGATTTAGTAGTATCCTTACTAACTCCAGCGTGGTGACAAAATTCCCTTGGCTTGCCCGACGATGGGTGGAGGCACTCGATGTCAGATGTGAGATCAGCTGACATCCTGCCTTTCTCTCCAGCTGTCTGCCTATGGCATCACAAGGCCACTCACAACATGGCTTCCTGACTTCTTCCTCTTGAAGGACAATGTGTAACATCAAGAATCCTTTCATTTCCTCCCCGTCAAGGCTGAAGTGCCCCCTGTCCCCCCAAGGCAGTGTTCTGGGCCCAGTCCTATTCCCCATTGATCTTAATGAATGATCTGTCTGATTGGAAAATCCTGCTTTATCATTTGCTGATGACCTCCACCCTATGCCGTGATATCCGTCATCCATTCATCCATCAGTCAAGCAGGCTATCCTCTTCCTTTCTCTTCAAACCTTGACAAAAATCAAAGCTGGTCAAACACTTGGAATACGTCTTTCAATCCTCACAAAATCTCACACTCACACTCTCCCTCTTCGAAAGCGACCATTTGGCCCACCCTCCTATCTACTCTCTTTACAAACATTTGAGGAAGTTGTACTCAAAATCCTTCGGTCTCACTATCAGCCATTGATCTTTCTTGGGAAAACCAACATTTTTGTAGTTTTCCTCCAAAGCCAGCCTCCGACTGGGCATCCTCCATTCGCTACAAAGTCCTTCCTTGGCACACCTGAACACCTATCACTGGAAGGCCTTCATCCGCAGCTAGAGTCCTGCCCTCTCCCCTTTGAAAATGTGACCCCTTCTCACATCAGCCACTTCTTGCATGCTGTTTTTTGAAATCTCCATAATGAAGCTGAATCTGTCGTCCTATTCACTTTCCCATCACAGACAGGTCATTTAGCCTCTTTGTCTTTTACTGCCTCCCTTTTTGGCTTGCACAGTGCACACTCGCCATTTCTTTTCTTGTCCCCCGACCCCACCCCCCACAGGTTCCTGCAGAGTGCACACAGTCGACCAGTAAAACCCCCTTCTGTGAAATTCCAAAAAATCCAGGCTCACTGTTCACTCCAATTATTTATTCGTTTTTTCTCCACCTTGTAGAACCAAACTTCCACATATTCTTCAAATCTTATTCTTCTCTCTAGGCTTTCAAGACGACTGTTCACCACACCAGATCATCCCGACACCCAAAAACCGTGATCTTTTCTACCCCGATTAAGCCTTCCAAAGCCCACCTCTTTCCAAATTCCAGTTTTTCCTTTCTGAGAGTTTTCTTCGATATCTATCTTGTTCCACCACCGTGCATCCTCGCCAAGCCCTCATTCTTCCCCACATCCCTTATTTCTTTAAGTCTCCCTCAACTATTTTGTCCCCCATCCCTGTTGTTGGTGTAGCGTTTCCCTCCCCCCCCCCCCGCCGCCTCCCCCTCTCTTTCTAACTGTTCCCTTTTGTTATTATTCATATTATAAACCAAGTAACCTCTGTGTGCGATGGATTATTTTTATTATAGGAGGACCGGCAGGAACTGATTCAGAAGTTGTCCATGCAGCAAGTGCGCTCGAAGTTTTCCACGGGCTGCCCTGCAGCTGCACATGGAGAGGCACCTTCCAGTATTCAGCAAACAAAAAGGTTACAAATCACGATTGCCCGTACAGTCGGACGACAAAAGAACATTCGTTTAAACACACTCGGATACACCGACCGGGGAGAAGCCATTCACTGCAGCGTCAATGCCGCCTAAAGAGTTTCACTCAATCGGCGCACTGTTGGCAGCACATGCGAATCCACAACGGAGGATCGCCCGTACTTGTGCACCGTTTGTCCCAAGACTTTCAACCGTCTGTCGACTCTTCGTGACAAGCACCACCCGGATCCACACCGGGAGCGACCGTACACGTGTCGGTGTGTACAAAAACGTTCTTCTCCATCCACAAGCCCTCCATCAACACGCCCGGGATCCACACCGGGGAGCGTCCGTACACCTGTACGGTGTGCGGATAGGACTTTCATTCGCGCTGTCACATTGTCAGCAGCACATGAAGATCACACTGGTGCAGGTAGAGCTTCTTCATCATCGATACGTCCACAGTCTACACTAACTGTCACCTGTTTGTGTTAGGTACAAGTTTGAGAAACAAAATTGAGAAGGTGATGAGTTTGATGAGAATATGAAGAACGCTCATGCAGGTTGAGAGTAGAATCGATTGTCATAAAATGATTTTGCTTTTTTTTTACCCTTTAACCCCGAGATTGCTTGGACTTTCTGGTTCCCTCACCCTGGGTTCCCTGGAGGGAAAAATCCGGTCGCTTCCAGGTGTATGGAGGTTTGCCCATAGCGGTCGGTAAAACGGGCCGCTAGGGTTCAAAGGGTTAGCTGTTGTACATGCGTTGCATAGCCCAATCATGGTGCTTGTTTGGTGGTGGTGTTTTTATGTCCATTTTAGCTCGCCTGCTTCGAAGAACAGAGCTATAGCAATACCCCCGGCCGTGAGGCGTGCAAAATGTAAAATTTTTTGTATTACGGAAAAAAATCCTCGACCGATTTCGACGAAACTTGGTAGGGGGGGTTAGGTATGTCCAAGGATCATGCCATTAGATTTTGGCACTGTTGTCCCCCCCCCCAAAAAAAGTTGTTAGAGAATTTTTTTTTTTTTCGCATTTCTACCATGTTAAGTGCATTTCCCCAACCCCCCCCCCCCCCCCAAAAAAAAAATGTTTTAGAGAAAAAAATGTTTTTTTTTGCAGTTTTCTACATGTTTAATATTTCCAACCCCCCGCCCCCCAAAAAAAAATTGTGTTAGAGAATTATAAAAAAATATTAATCTATTAGACTCGTCTTTTAAAACGATAAATGTATAACAGCGAGAATTGGGGTGCTTTGACACCAACTCTGGTTAATCCTCCATTGTGCTCATTTGTATGAATTGTTGTGAATATTTTTATTTTCGAAAGTGAAGAAGAGTATGCTCGTGTTGTATTTAATTATTTTGCTTGTTTTATAATTAAAAAAATACCATTTTAAGATCGCTTGTTAGTTTATACACCGCTGCATGCGTTCATATGAGAGCCTGTGTTGGCTCGTGGTTAGATTGGCTGGCTTGGGGATCTAGGCTCTGAGTTCGAGCTTGCTGAATTAACACCAGCTGGGGGTTGACTCAGCCCTGGTCATCCTTCCGAGGCCGCTCGGAATGAGTACCAGGTACTGGTAGAGGGCACCAGCATCAGCGGCATAGTCACGCCCCAACAAAATGATAGCTGCCAAAGCTGCCAACGAAGAAGAAGAAGAAAGTTAATGTTGAGGCCTTGTTATATTACAATGGATAGCATATATTGTTGTGTGCCAGGTTCGGTGAGCGAGGAATGACCGCTTGACGGAGCAATATGGCCGTCTCCCACGAACACCCGGAATTAAAAGGTCGTCACCCCGGAGAACTCAGAGTCGACGGGTCACTTAAAGGACCGTGGTCGCCAATATATTTTGACGGCGTGTAGGTAGGCGTCCACTTGTCTATTCCAATTTACCGAAGTACTCACGCCGTCTAGCTACGGGGAAGCCACACCCTCGGACCGACTCTGTCCGAACCGAGTCGCATGTACCGCACCTCGGGTTCGGCGTAACCGAGCGGGATGTTACCAGCAGCCGCGCGCTCCCAATGGGCAAACTTATCGCACCAAACGGCCTTACTACTTCTCAAGCCGCCACTGTGCTGGCGTCAATGAAAGAAAGCACCAACCAACGACTGGTACATTTAACAATTGGGGTTATATTTTAATGGCGCAGGCGGGAGCCACCAAGGAGCAGAGTTAAACGACTTAAAAGAAATTGCAATCAATGTACAAGCAAAACACTTAACGGTTTCTAATTACAGGACTGGGCCAGCGGAACACACACACACGATACACCCAAAAGAAAATGGACCCCTCGTTCTATATTGGACTCTCCAAAGCTGAGGAGGATAGCGTCAGTGGGGGGTCAGAGTCCGGACTGTTGCACCTGTCCGCCTCATGGGTATTGTCGGTCTTGGTCGGTGCGGACTCGAACCCACAGGCTTTGATGCAGCACCTAAGCACCAGAGGCGAGGATATGCGACGGAAGGCTGTTGGCCGTCGACTCCTTGGGAGGGTTGTTTGGGGGTTTTAAGATGTAAAAAAACCTCCTGACTATAAATAACTCGCAGCACACACATGAAATCCCATTAAACACAGGAGTGAATCTAACGATTATACATACTTAGAGTAAAAACGCTAAACTCCCCCCTTTCCCTTTTACACAGCCATTGGTTGCACTGCTTTGAACCCCCCCCTCCACCCACATACACTTCCCCCCAAAGCATTTAAGTTGAGTCAATACAATGTTTATAACATGAGGTACGGTGAAAGGTTCATGGAATGAGATTCGAACAAGTCAAAGTCACAAGGATGAGATTGTTAATTGTTCAGCACAAGCTCCTCCTCACCTTGCTGGTTCTACCTGTGACGATGATGAGATTTTATCTGCTCCAAGGGGAGATGTTGCTTTCGATGATTTTGTGTTCACTTTGTTTCACGCTCCATCCAAGCTGCATTGCTTGAGTTATTGTAGGCCTTATCCATATATCTCTATCTCGACCTATTTTGGCATGATGATGCCGTTGTGCTTAACACATGCCGTCCCACTGCTAGGCAAGACAGCAGTCACATCTCTCTCCGCTGGTCTGGAATGATTACACTCTCGTCTGATAAATGGAGCACGCCCTTCAATTCTGGAAAAATCTCACCGTCTCACCACGTCGCTCCGGAAGTGATCGTCAAACTAACTACTTTATGCCAATCGATGGGATTGGGGTGAACAAAGGGGGTCGTCATAAAAGGGTTATTGAGGCTTGCTGATAAAAGGATAAAAAAGGAGGGGATAGTGGGAACGGGGATTGCATCACAACAACTGGATGATTTTCCACTGAAACTACGACCAATTCAAACTATCCTTGGTTTATTTATAAACTCTTATGTACCCACCCATCCCTACTGATTGTCAAGACCCTGCATACAGGGACTCCACCCTCGCAAACTGGACACCACGGCAGCAACAGCGACCCCGCCCATCGCCATCACCAGTGGGATACCCAAGCTACACCACCAGGATTCTGCCAACCCAACACCACTACCAGCCCTCCCCTCACTATCACTGCGGACCTCTTCTCTCCACTCCATGGCCACCTTGTCCAGGACCTCACTGCACCCCTATCCCTCACCGCCATTAATGCAAATCTGGAACCGCACCACCTACCACCGCGTATCCGAATGCATCAGCATCTCATCAGCGGAAACATCAGCAGCCAGAGTGAATGACAAGATAGAGGCGAGACTTCGAGAAGCAATGGTCGTGGGGAGGAACGAGGGTAGGTGACGGATGCGTGTGGCGGACAGGACGATTACAAAAGCAAAAACTAGGGGAAGGAAAACTGGAGATGTGGAAGGAGGGATGGTTAATGGGGTAGAAAAGATCATGGTTTTGGTGTGGCGGATGATCTGAGGATGGTTGGTGACCAGCTATCTTGACCTTGACTGAACAATGAGGATTGTGGAAGTGGTACACAGGTTGTTAAAAAAAAGGAGGAACAAATGAGTAAGTGTGAGCAGACGGTTCTGGATTGGGTGTTTCACCAGAAAGGGTTGTGGTGGACTTGTGTGTGACCTTCAGAAATGTAAGGGGTGGAGGAAGCCTGGAAGGAGCAGAGGGTGCGCACGTACCGCGCAAGGAGAGAGGTGGAGACAGGGAGACCACCGACCTATCTGCGAAGTGTTGGTGTGACTCAGGCCCTCGAAGCCGCTCCAAAACCAGGGTTTGAATCCCGACCCAGCTGTGTTTGACAAAACAGGGTATCACGGTGTCCTTGTGAAGAGTAGGTGCGAGCTATCGCCGGCAAATCATGAACAAATTACATATTCCTGCCCTGGCTTCCGTGTCCCGTGGCAACCGTCCATGATTGTTATTTCAGCCGTTGAAACTCCGAGCAAGCGCCAAATGGCTGCGAAGACATCCATCGCAGAATACTACTACTACTACTACTACTGAGCTACTACATACTACTACTACAACAAAAAACACCGAGGGCGAGTTACTCATGTTTGCGCATGACAACGCACGGCCTGGTTCCTAAACCATAAAAAAATAAAAATAAAATAAAAACAAACAACATATTGTCGGTTCCTTGGTTGATGTTTCAACATTTAAAAAGACAGAGCGTGCGAAAAACGACCATATGTGGGGTTTAAAATTAAAATAGCTCAGGCTGACGGCCCGAATGACCACTTCCGGGTGTTTGAAGTTCCTTGGAAGGGAATTGTTGTTGTTGTTTTATTAAAAAAATTTTAATGTTATTTATTTGTTCCTATTTATTTATTGTTGTTAGATAAAACGTTCTCCACTGATGTCCGCCAATTTTGAAATCCAAATCGATTATGTTCCTAGGAATTCCCCCGCGAAGTGCTTCCGTTTGTCGAGCCGTCACTTCCGGCTTCAGAGGTGGAGGTGCGCTTGGAGTCGGCTGAGTCGACGACAACGGACAGAACCCGAGAAAAAAAAAATGTCAAGCAGGCCGAATCGTCATTAAGACTCCGGTCAGGCGTCATTGATCCAGGCAGCAACACTCTCACTGCTACGGGATTTCCCTCCGGCACGTTCGGGATTCCTCCGGTACGGGGAATTCCCTTCGGAACGCCGCCTGTTTCATGGAGTTCGCGACGTGCGCGGCGATGCTCGCAACGAGGTCGTGCCTGCGCGGGGCAAGGACGTCCACGAGGCCGGAAAGACCCGCTGGGGAGTGACTGCCAGAGCCAAGGAAGAGACGAAGCACTCGGTTCGGTGCCGAAAGCAGAGGGGAGGGGACTGCGAAGAAGGTGAGTCACGGGGACTACGTTTATGACGTCATAGTGTATAATTCAATGTTTGTGTCCACATTAGCAATTTGCGTGGCTGCCTGAAGACTGTGTGGAATGCTCCTTGAGATTGCTTTACAGGAAAGATGGACAAAAACATACAGGGTTGAAAATGATGGATTAGGGGGAAGGAGCTATGCCCCCTCCCCCCCTTTTCCTGGAAGTGCGATGTTCATGAGGAGCACAATTTAACTTAACATGGTTCCTTAGTTTCATTTGAAGAGTTTGGTTCTACGTCTGGCTCGATCTCCGAGAAGATTTTGAATAAAAACCATTATTTGGGCAAAACCTCTTCCTTTCCCCCCTTTACGGTTGGGGCGGCATCCAGATGGGGAGAGCACAACCCCATGAGACCTTGCGTATGTGATGCATCGCGACCAAATTTTTTTGGTTCCATTTGCGTCGGGTAGTTTGTGAGGAGATGTTTCACTCAAATGTTACGTACATTTGGATGGCCAGACACCGGGACCTACTCCACCACATATTTCACAAAAAATACCCGAAATTATATAATTAATAACATTACTCAGACGAAAAAAAAGTATTGAAACAATAATTCTTGGAACTATTTAACCTCTACGTGCACAGATTACAAACTTATTTCCCTTCATATCAAAGTTTGACAGCATAATTAATGGATATATATTTATATATTTATATAAAAAGAAAGACCCACCCACATAACTCTCCACCTGTGAATGGAAGAATAAAGCCCAATCAGCTCTCACCTAATCGACTAAACCCAGGTGGCTCGGATTATATAAACAATTGACCCCTCTCGCACTCCTCCAGCCAAAGAAGCTGCATAAAGCAACCCAAGAAGACCTACACACGGTAAGTATATGCTGTTTTCTAACCCTTCCCAGAGTTGCCTCAACAACTAAAACGTTCACAACATCGGTACACACGTGAGAAGTGTCGCGATTAAAATACAGTAACGTAATGCACTTGTAATCGATGCTTCACTGGTGCTACGTCACGCTACAAGGTTTTTTTGGCAATGATTGTATAACTGATAGTGGAAATCCCATCCGATTGCACTTAATACACCCGACAGCCATCGTCCGGATCCCAGTGAAACCAAACTCCATTACAATTTTTTAAAATCATGTTTAACCACGATCTCCTGCTGATCTCCATCCTGTTTGTGTGCGTTCGAACAAGCTTTTAAAAAAATGAGTTTGTGCTCAAAAAGGAATGCGGCGCGACCGTTTATCATTTAAAATGTCAGAGTTAAAACTTCATGAATACCAAAATATCTTGACGAGTGGCGGGAGGCATAAATTCCCCTGGGATGGTACTTTGAAGTGCAGTGCCAGGATAAAAAAAATAAAATAAAATCAAGAAGTCAGGAAATACTCCCCCCCCCCCCCCCCCCACCAAAATCCAAATCGCACCCTGCTTAGAAGCTTCCATGGAAGATTAAGTGACGATGAAAGCGTTAAGTGGAGACATTGTTTTGGGGCTGGCTGGTGGCGCAGATTGAAAACTTGGTTCCTACCTCTTCGTATTTAAAGCTTTGAAGAAGCAGTGAAATTTAACCGTACTCTGGCCAGTGCTCCATACACACTGAAGAAGTGAGGAGCACATGAGCTGAAACTCTAGGACCCCACCTTTGATTAATTCTCATACGCACGCGCAACACACCACACACACACACACACACACACACACACACACACACACACACCAACACACACACACCACACACACACACACACACACCCACACTTTAACAAGAAGCAAGGCAAATCACAGCTGTATCTAATGAGGTTAGATATTGTCATGAGGAATAGATATCAGGTTTTGTCAGGCCAGATCAGATCTGTGACTCCTGCAGGTACCACGTAAATCTGTACGAACCTTGTATCCATGGTCGGGTTGTCAGGCGACTAAACCATCATCCCCACCAGGTTTTTCTGCGTGAGGAGGGTGTTTGGATATTGGACACCCAGCAGGAGTTAAAAACAAAACCTGTCAAAGGGCGGAGAAAGGAGCTCCTTGTGAGCCCAACGGCCATCCATATCTACGTGTCCAACTGTGTCTGCGCGACGTCCTCCTTGCCAGTTGGGTTACTTCTTAGTAGGCAGCTTGGTGGCAGGATTTGCACTCCGCCACCGTTAAAACCCTTCACATGCAAAACATTCTCAAAGCATAAAATAAAATCTGAAACCCACTCCATGGAGTACCTCCTGTGCCAGCTTCCCCTTCCGCAGGGCAGCTCACCGTATGACGCGGATGGCGCAAAGCCTTCGTGACCCCAATCTTGGATGATAGGAGGGAAACCACGGGCGGGTAACATTCACCGGGTCAGAATTGCGGCGAGAGTGCCCGCGGAAGTAGTGCTGAGGTGTCGCCACCAGACGGCGGTTTCCCTTGGGTTAACCTGAGGCCAGTCCATTCAGCGTGGGTGCCTGGAATGTCTTATCCCTAAGAGGATGAATCACCTGTCTCTGTTATCATCTGAGCTCAAGCGTTTGGACATCGGTATTGCAGCACTCTCTTGAGGTTCGGAACCAGATTGCCGTGAGATTCATGGGGGATGCAGGTGGTGGTTACACCTACTATTGTTCTGGATCGCTCTGATGGTTACCATGCCCAAGATTGCCGAGATAGCTGTGTCCAATAAAGCTGACTCCAATAATAATTGAGGTAACCCACCGCGCAACGAGCCGTATTATGAGACTAAGGATTCGTCACTCCTAAGGTGTCATTTCCCTGCGTCTCTGTGTATCCTCCGACTGAGGGCGAGTGATCTCACCGTGAAGGATGCATGCTATGAGCCACCGCTTGAGTACTGTGCGTTGATCATGCCCCAGACGCAAGATACACTTCTAGTCTTGGGGATTTTCAATTAGCCATGCTGGAACTGAAAGGGATGGCTTATGTAGACATGTGTTGATCCCACATGGATCTGGAACATGTGAACCAGAAATAGCACTAAGTTCCTTTGATTTGCAAGAAGTCATGGAACTGAGGGTGGCCGGTTCATGGTTTCATCACCCACAGGCTCATCGCTTGACTTGGTATCAAACGACTGGCGTTCTTGTAGCAAAGGAGATTGACCATGTGCTCGTTAATGCCGTCGCTGGAGGATGATCCAGAACTGCAGGGTCTACCCGGAGTGCTCAGCTCCTCAATACATGACCACCGGCTTGGTAGCAACTCTGAAGTTGCCAACCTTAAAATCCAGGAGAATGTACCATCCCAGCCTAGCTGGATGTGGCAAGCTCAAGGCATGAAAGGGTAGCTGAGGAAATTGTGAACAAGCTGAATGGAAGATTTGGGGGGGTCTGGCGCCTTTGGGAGGTCCTGAAGAGTTGTGAATACCTTCAAAGACCACCGTCCTTGCATGTTCCGGTGGATTGTCCTGGAACTCACCGAAGCGGCGAAAGAGAATTTTGCTCTCAAGGGACATTGGATACCATTGACCAGAGCACAGGGCCAGGCTGGAATGGCAGAGCTGAGCTGTCAGCGGAGCTGAGGCGGTTAAAACTGTATGTGCCCGCCTAAGGAGTGGACAAGAGGCTTATGTGTGAGTAATCTGTGAGGGTAGAGCATCACGCTGTGCTCAAGTGATTCTCATCCTGCTTATAGGAATTCGCACATTGCCGTTCATGCAAGCCCATCCCTTCGTAGTACTTGCCAGTTAGAGCAGAGCGGTGGGAGGCTCTTGACAGAGGATACCGAAGTGAAGGGACCCGCTGGGCCGGTTACTTTGGGCGGTTGTTAGTAACCAGGCTGATCACCAGCTGTCGAGTTGGACGTTCAAAGGGGTGTTTACAATCACTGTTGCTTGAACCCTCCAACTCAACTGTGTCCACCTTCGCTTGTGGAAACACAGGCTGTGGTGAAACCGGTTGAAATTGGGGTAAAAGCTCCAGGGATCTGTGGCATCCATGCTGAACTTCTCAAGGTCTAGGTGAAATGCTGCACTCGTGTCGTTGCTTTGCAGTTTGTGCTCTGCTATGGAACAAGCATCATCCCAACGACTGGAAGAGGGGCCTTAGTTTTCCCTCTCGGGAAAGGAAGGGTGATCGTCAAGACTGCAAACAACTACCGAGGGGTGACGCTGCTCTCAGTGCCGGGAAAGGTCTATGCTCGGATAATTATTGATAGGGTTCCCCACCATCTGCTTGAGCACGAGCATCCAGAGCAGTCAGGCTTTACACCAAAGTGGTCAACGATTGACCGTATCCTTGCTCTTCGGTTCTTCACCGAATGCAGACGAGAGTTTCTGCAGGGGCTGCTTGCAGCCTATGTTGATCTCTGTAAAGCGTTCGATTCAGT
>CM068952.1:200771516-200813052 GCA_035128595.1 Eptatretus atami
TGACGCTGCGGCCGATTAATACACGAATGTTTAATCTTAATCTTGCCATAAATGCTCTCAAAATTGACCCAATGGTTTCAAATGAGTGTTCCAACGTGTAAATATGAAAAGTAATATTAACTACATCAGTTATGGTTTACAGTGTAACAAACAATTACGCTTGCAGCCCAATTAAACCACAATGAAGAAGAAGAGTATTGGGTGGCGGCCTAATGGTGCGCTCTCACACTGATGTTCTTATCGGCCAAAGTGCCCCTCTAAACCAATCGTTAAGATCACTGGTGTATCCTATACGTTGGTTTATCATGTAAATACTTGGCATTGATGAATTATGGATAAAGAGCGGTGATGAACACACACATGGAACTTTGTTCTTCAAACTTCATTAATTACACATGTGCACCCATTAGCGGTGGAAATGCCCAGTATATAGAGGGAAGTTATCTTTTATTTAGTTTTTGTTTTAATCTGCTTTTTATTTTTTTTTTTTTTTTTTTAATCCTAATAATTAATTTTCTATTTTTCAGCTTTACGCCATGGCAAGGGAAAAATCCAGATGAATTTGAGGACAGCGGACGCAGACCGACGTGTCTAAAGCAACCGGATACTTTGAGAAATAGTCTTCTCGCGAGAGACGTAGCAGACAAATTTTTCGTTCCGACGTCGAACCTTGCGGAATCATTTGAAATCTGGGAGTTTTGAAGGCAAAAATGGGAAGAAATCCAACTCTCCAAGCCAAAGATCAAGAGACAAACCGTTAGTCGTATCGTCCTTTTAGTATGCTTGGAATGCCCATCACGTCAAAAAACTTCTCACAAACTTCGTTTATGAACTGTATCGCAAAATGCATTGCAAATCCATTTGATGGAGTCTAGAGGAATGGCTGGGAGGACTGGTTGAAAGGATTTCTCTAAAAAGATCACGTTTCATTTTGAGCTCATTGTTCATATTTCAAATTTCAGCCTCTTACAGTCCACCATTCATTCATTCGTCATCCAAACCTTCATCCTTGGAGATATACATGTCCTTTTGAGTCGTTCATCTTTGAAAATCTTGCTGAAAATGGTGCTCTGGTGTATAATGACTACTTCAGATTTCTCTAGAATTTCATCCTCGAGTTATAAATATAAAGTGATGGATTGTGAGTGGTGCCTAATTGGCAGAATGTTCCTTCTACGATTGCTTCCGAAGAAATGAGATGAAAACGCCAATGATGATGTGAATGACAAATGAAACTGCAAAAAATCTTGACGAAATTAACATGGCAGAAGGTCAGAGGTCAAAGAAAATATCAGGTGCAGAATGTTCTTCGCTATCCACAACTGAAAACGAGTCATTATAACTGGGATGAAAATTTCCTGAACAAAATTCTCCAACAGCGGAACACGGTGGCAAAAACCAAGAAAAAGAAATATCAGAGATTGCAGACCTCGCAGTACTTATTTTTTGTGGTGTTTGTTACTGGTGTGTTACGTAATTAATAAAGAGACATCATTAGATTCGCCACTTTCAGCTGCTACTTCCTCCACCCTCAAACCCATCCATGCAAGCCAAGTGAGCATTTTTTCAAAGAACAAAGAAACCCGTCTCAAAATATAAATTAATTCTGGCTGCCAGACCATGCAATCCGATCAAGTTTAAAATTTAAAACATGTTTTTCCACATTATTATAAGATTCATAAATGGCTGAAGTTTCATTCGATGATGAAGCCGGTTCCAGAGAAAACATTATTTAATATTTTATTCAATCCAATATGGCTGCCAAACCATGTGACCTATCAATTATTCCTGAAACAACCTTAGTATACTCATGGCTTGGGAACATTTCTGTGGTTTTCCCCTCTCTATCCAGCCTTTCTGGAGATTATTTTTTTTATAGGTTTTTCGAGTAAATCCGATAGGGCTGCGAAAACAATTACCTATGACATCATATGTGTGAACCGTTTTTCTCATGATAGGCGGTCAAACAAAGTTTGGCCTCGATATGTTCCAGCCACTTAAGAGAAGAAGATTTTTGAAGTTTAACAATTTTTTATTTTTTTTTATATTGGCTGCCGAATCCACATGACTGGTGACATCATCATTTTTTTTTCTGTCGTACCATTTTATCCCTAGCATGACCCTCAAAATTTTTCATACTGATCAGATGTGTGTGTGTGTGTGTGTGTGTTGTGGTGTGTGGCTGTTGTGCTGGCTGTGTGTGGTGTGTGTGTGTGTGTGTGTGATTCATTACCCCAAACCGTTAAATATAAATATATCAACAACATAACATACATTACAGTGCCGATAGAAAGTCTACACCCCCTTTCGAAATGTTCACCTTTGTTATATATATATATATATATATATATATATATAGTATATATATATATATATATATATATATATATGAAGAGTTTTATAAGTACCTTTGTTATGAAAGTACAAGCAATTGCTCGCACATAACTCCAGTCCACATGATTTTTGAGCCCAATAGTGGCAGATTGAAGGAATTAAAGGTATTCCTTGTGAAAATTACTCAAAATGTGACATCTGTTCAGGAAGCCTTCTAGATTCAATAAGAATGGCAAATTATTGATGAGTAATTTTTATTTTATGTTGCAGATAAACAATAAGGTTCAGCCCTGACAGGTGTGTTTGTTGAGTGCCTCTGAGTATAGCATACCCTTCATCTTCCTTACGCTTTTATTTAACAGATAAAGATTAATTGGATGTTAATGTATTTCACAATAACGATTCAGTGCATGTAAAATGAGCGCAAAATGTGATTATATTAATTGTATTATTCCCCGATTATTCAAATGTGACCCTTTAATGTAAAAATTCTTTGGATTATTTCCATAAGAACATGGAGTCTTGCTGTGCGCTGCGAGGCTCGGACCGGCCAACATGCCCGGATGTGGAAAGAACGTCGAAGAGATGCGGAGCGGCCTGCTGGATCTGCTGGAGTCCTGCGGATCAAGTTTGCAGACGAGACTCGGTTGGTCTTTGTGCAAGAAGAAAGAGAGCTGATGTGTGTATGTGGCGAATTGCCTTTGACCATCAGTGTAATAATATACGGGCCGCTATCGAAAGTCATGAGCACTTGTTTATTGTACAGTAAAACAAAAGTACATGTAGAAAACTGACATTGGTCAATATTTAATAGGATATACCACATTATTTTTCTGCAAAAATTTCCAGAACGCATCCACGCATTTCAAACAGTGCTTGCACGAGATATTAAAAAATCCCGCTACGGTAGAAGTCCGTTCCGACACTCGCAACCAGCTATGCACGGCTATCCTGGACTGTCTCATTCGTTTTCATAGTGCTGGGCCTCATCATGTGATCTGTCAAGGGCCCGGCACAAGATGGTAGTACCCCTCAAAAGTTGGCCAAGGTTGGGGCCAAGAATGATCACGCATTTCTGCCAGTGCTCGCACGAGTTTAAAAATTCCCACTGCGGAAACTCTCAGCCATTCTTTGCGATTCCTCCAATGTCAGACCGCAGTGTGACGGCTAGCATTGCCATGATGAAAGATAACGGATTTTTTTCATCGGGCGCTTTTCCCGAAGTGCACGGTTTAAGTTTCTTGAGCGTCTGGAGCCATAGCGATCTCGTTGATGGTTTCCCCTTTGGGCAGGGAATCAACCAGTATGAATCCCTTGGTATACCAGAAGACGGTTCCCATAATTTTGCCGTGACTCTTTTGATCTTCTTTTTGGAGATGCTTCGCTTGCTTGGTTTCTCGGTACAAAATGGTGGAACAGCTTTTCATCCACAATCCACGACAAGGAACAGGAAGTCATCGACCTCGCAGCATGTCGCTTGAAGCCAACTGACGACACATCCATCACGCGTGTTTTGTGTTCCCTCCGTAACCAAACAGAGAAGCTCAACGGGAACAAACTTTTCGATATCCCAAAGTCGCATCATGTCCTATCGACTTGATGTCCCATGAACAAGCTGTAGCTGCGATCGCCCTAACCGTCACCCTTCGCGTCCTCACTGATGATCACAACAACTCATGCTCATGCGTTCAGTCGTGACGTTTCAGCCGACCACAGTGTGGCTGATCGGCGATGTCGTGTTTCCATCTTTGAAGTGTTCCACCCACCTTCTGATACTGCTTAGCACCCATGCAGGCTGTCCGCTACACCTGACTCACTTGTCTGTACATATCTGCCAGCTGAGTTCTCCTCACAAGGCGAAAGTGAATCATTGCCATGTTGGTGAAACGATATGCCGTTGACAGCCATTTGTTCACAATGTATTGTGGAACACCACTATGCTCTCTGGATTGTTGGAAACACTAGACAAATGCACGTGTCGTACTTGTGTTTATATTGGAGTGAATAGATAGATAGATAGATGTCGCTAATAACTTGTGTTACTACTCTATTCGGCACAAAATGCTGTGGAATCCATGATGCTTCGTAACTCTTGTACGGCCCTCGCACATTTGCATCATTTCAGTCGTGGCCAAAAATATTGGCACCCTTGCATGTTTTTTCAAATATAACTCACAATTTCTCCAAAAATAAGGTTGAAATTGACAAAAGTATTTTGTCTCCACAAGCCTCATTTCACTGTTAATATTACAGAATCTTTATTCATCAGAACTTAATATATCCTTTTAAAATAAATAGGAATAAAAAAAATATAAATGCCATGACAAAAATTATTGACACCCTCGACGTAATATTTGGTATCACAGCCTTTGGACAAAATACCTGCAGTCAAGCAACTGCCTATAGCCATTGAATGAGCTTCCTACAGCCTCTCTACTGGTAGTTATGACCCACTCTTCTTGTGCAAACTGCTCCAGTTCTCCCAGATTTGAGGGTGCCTTCTCCCAAACTGCCTGTTTTCAGATCTTCCTCACAGGTGTTCAATGCGGATTTAGATCTGGATCATTGCTGGCCACTTCAGAACAGTCCAGCGTTGTGTCTTATAACCATTCCTGGGTGCTTTTTGAAGTGTGTTTGGGTCATTGTTCCTGCTGCAAGACCCATGACCTTCGACGGAGATCCAGCTTTCTGACAGTTTGGGTTAAAACATTGTGCTCCAAAATGTACTCCTTGGCTAATCTCCTGATTTCATAATGACATGCACACATTCAAGGCACCCAGGCCAGAGGCAAGAACAAGCAACGCCAAAACATCACTTGAACCTCCTCCATTTTGTAGGGAAAGCTGCTCTTTTCTTTGAAGGCTTCATATGTTTTTGCTAAATAGAGATGATTTGCTTCACAAAAAAGCTCTAACTTGGTTGCTTCATACCATCTGGTGTGCAGTGAGACATGTTCTACAACAGTGTGCGAATTCCTCTCTCAATAATTCAGGATGTAGATTAATTGCAAATACTGCACAGTATCGGGCTTTCTCAGTCTCTCGCATACTCAAGCAGTGGGGTCCTCCTCGGTCTCCTACCATAGAAACCCCCTTCATGAGTTGGCTATGGATGGTGTGAGTGAACTGTCATACTTTGTGTCTGAAGGTCCAGCTTGAATCTGTTTGGCAGTTGCATCAAGGTTGCTTTCTCCATCATTATGAACAATCCTTCGCTGCAACCTTCGATTAAGTTTTCCTCTTGCGCGCCACGTACAGGGAGTTGGTTACAGATGCCATGGCTTAAACTTCCTGATAACATTGCGTACGGTGGACACAGGAACATCAAGCGTCTCTGAAGATGGACTTGTGGCCTTGAGATTGTCATGCTGGCTACAATCTTGTGTCTGACCTGTCAGACAATTCTCTGGGTTTTCTTTATGTTCTCCATGCTCATTGCGGTACACACAGTGGACACAAACAGCAGAATGACTCCTTTTCTTCTACTCAAACAGGGTTGAATGAGTGATTTTTATATAGCAGGCACCTACAACTCACCACAGGTTGAGTTTCATTCAAAGTAAAGGAGAATCGCCTGCTGAAATCTAATTATTTCTAACAAACTTCTAAAACGGTGCCAATATATTGTCCGGCTTTTTTAGGATTTGTGTGAAATAAGCTTAAGCATTTAGTTAATTTTTTTCAATTAAAAAAAAAATTTGTTTCCACTGCAAACAAAAAACATATGTGGATACCAAAAGGTTTTTAAATTTCAACAATTTATTTGGAAGAAATGGTGCATTAATTTGAATAAAGTGCAATCGGATGTGAAATTACTTTTGGCCACGACTGATTTTTCCATACCATATTCTTCCAAAAAATAATGCCGCGTGCGAGGAGAAGACTGTGCCTCTTTGAAATGCAATGCTGTTTGAGGATTGACAGTGGACTATATAACACACAAAAAAACAAAACAATGGAATTAACATAGAGGAGAGGAAAAACAAAAAGAAAAGATGTTGAGTTATGAGGGTTTATGAATGTAGCAGAGAGGCTTTTGGCATAAAAGACTTCCTCCATCCTGACCAGTCATTTTTTATATCCTACATTAATCCGGCCATCCCCCCTTTTTCTCTTAATACAAGCAGACTATCTGGTTACTAAGTGTCCCTTTCTATATCCTCGTCCCGTTTGTTCACCCCCTTGTTGCATCCACCTGATGCAAAACTTTGAGTTTTGTTCTACTTTAATCTTTACTTTTCTCTCCTTGAGTTCTAGACTTTGGAACTATATTCAAAAACGATACAAGAGAAATTGGTGAACTGCCTTATATTGAAGCTCTGGATGGAAGAGTACGTTTTGAACTTAACTCGGGAAGGTCCATAAGTGGGAGAAAGAGCAACAAAGCGGAAGTGCTAGGTAAGTAGTAAGTCGGGTTTTTGAAGTTAGATAATTATAAAATCGGGGTGTATCTCAGTGGGTTTTGGGATGGCGTTGGATATATGGTTGCCCAGGATTTAGTAGTATCCTTACTAACTCCAGCGTGGTGACAAAATTCCCTTGGCTTGCCCGACGATGGGTGGAGGCACTCGATGTCAGATGTGAGATCAGCTGACATCCTGCCTTTCTCTCCAGCTGTCTGCCTATGGCATCACAAGGCCACTCACAACATGGCTTCCTGACTTCTTCCTCTTGAAGGACAATGTGTAACATCAAGAATCCTTTCATTTCCTCCCCGTCAAGGCTGAAGTGCCCCCTGTCCCCCCAAGGCAGTGTTCTGGGCCCAGTCCTATTCCCCATTGATCTTAATGAATGATCTGTCTGATTGGAAAATCCTGCTTTATCATTTGCTGATGACCTCCACCCTATGCCGTGATATCCGTCATCCATTCATCCATCAGTCAAGCAGGCTATCCTCTTCCTTTCTCTTCAAACCTTGACAAAAATCAAAGCTGGTCAAACACTTGGAATACGTCTTTCAATCCTCACAAAATCTCACACTCACACTCTCCCTCTTCGAAAGCGACCATTTGGCCCACCCTCCTATCTACTCTCTTTACAAACATTTGAGGAAGTTGTACTCAAAATCCTTCGGTCTCACTATCAGCCATTGATCTTTCTTGGGAAAACCAACATTTTTGTAGTTTTCCTCCAAAGCCAGCCTCCGACTGGGCATCCTCCATTCGCTACAAAGTCCTTCCTTGGCACACCTGAACACCTATCACTGGAAGGCCTTCATCCGCAGCTAGAGTCCTGCCCTCTCCCCTTTGAAAATGTGACCCCTTCTCACATCAGCCACTTCTTGCATGCTGTTTTTTGAAATCTCCATAATGAAGCTGAATCTGTCGTCCTATTCACTTTCCCATCACAGACAGGTCATTTAGCCTCTTTGTCTTTTACTGCCTCCCTTTTTGGCTTGCACAGTGCACACTCGCCATTTCTTTTCTTGTCCCCCGACCCCACCCCCCACAGGTTCCTGCAGAGTGCACACAGTCGACCAGTAAAACCCCCTTCTGTGAAATTCCAAAAAATCCAGGCTCACTGTTCACTCCAATTATTTATTCGTTTTTTCTCCACCTTGTAGAACCAAACTTCCACATATTCTTCAAATCTTATTCTTCTCTCTAGGCTTTCAAGACGACTGTTCACCACACCAGATCATCCCGACACCCAAAAACCGTGATCTTTTCTACCCCGATTAAGCCTTCCAAAGCCCACCTCTTTCCAAATTCCAGTTTTTCCTTTCTGAGAGTTTTCTTCGATATCTATCTTGTTCCACCACCGTGCATCCTCGCCAAGCCCTCATTCTTCCCCACATCCCTTATTTCTTTAAGTCTCCCTCAACTATTTTGTCCCCCATCCCTGTTGTTGGTGTAGCGTTTCCCTCCCCCCCCCCCCGCCGCCTCCCCCTCTCTTTCTAACTGTTCCCTTTTGTTATTATTCATATTATAAACCAAGTAACCTCTGTGTGCGATGGATTATTTTTATTATAGGAGGACCGGCAGGAACTGATTCAGAAGTTGTCCATGCAGCAAGTGCGCTCGAAGTTTTCCACGGGCTGCCCTGCAGCTGCACATGGAGAGGCACCTTCCAGTATTCAGCAAACAAAAAGGTTACAAATCACGATTGCCCGTACAGTCGGACGACAAAAGAACATTCGTTTAAACACACTCGGATACACCGACCGGGGAGAAGCCATTCACTGCAGCGTCAATGCCGCCTAAAGAGTTTCACTCAATCGGCGCACTGTTGGCAGCACATGCGAATCCACAACGGAGGATCGCCCGTACTTGTGCACCGTTTGTCCCAAGACTTTCAACCGTCTGTCGACTCTTCGTGACAAGCACCACCCGGATCCACACCGGGAGCGACCGTACACGTGTCGGTGTGTACAAAAACGTTCTTCTCCATCCACAAGCCCTCCATCAACACGCCCGGGATCCACACCGGGGAGCGTCCGTACACCTGTACGGTGTGCGGATAGGACTTTCATTCGCGCTGTCACATTGTCAGCAGCACATGAAGATCACACTGGTGCAGGTAGAGCTTCTTCATCATCGATACGTCCACAGTCTACACTAACTGTCACCTGTTTGTGTTAGGTACAAGTTTGAGAAACAAAATTGAGAAGGTGATGAGTTTGATGAGAATATGAAGAACGCTCATGCAGGTTGAGAGTAGAATCGATTGTCATAAAATGATTTTGCTTTTTTTTTACCCTTTAACCCCGAGATTGCTTGGACTTTCTGGTTCCCTCACCCTGGGTTCCCTGGAGGGAAAAATCCGGTCGCTTCCAGGTGTATGGAGGTTTGCCCATAGCGGTCGGTAAAACGGGCCGCTAGGGTTCAAAGGGTTAGCTGTTGTACATGCGTTGCATAGCCCAATCATGGTGCTTGTTTGGTGGTGGTGTTTTTATGTCCATTTTAGCTCGCCTGCTTCGAAGAACAGAGCTATAGCAATACCCCCGGCCGTGAGGCGTGCAAAATGTAAAATTTTTTGTATTACGGAAAAAAATCCTCGACCGATTTCGACGAAACTTGGTAGGGGGGGTTAGGTATGTCCAAGGATCATGCCATTAGATTTTGGCACTGTTGTCCCCCCCCCCAAAAAAAGTTGTTAGAGAATTTTTTTTTTTTTCGCATTTCTACCATGTTAAGTGCATTTCCCCAACCCCCCCCCCCCCCCCAAAAAAAAAATGTTTTAGAGAAAAAAATGTTTTTTTTTGCAGTTTTCTACATGTTTAATATTTCCAACCCCCCGCCCCCCAAAAAAAAATTGTGTTAGAGAATTATAAAAAAATATTAATCTATTAGACTCGTCTTTTAAAACGATAAATGTATAACAGCGAGAATTGGGGTGCTTTGACACCAACTCTGGTTAATCCTCCATTGTGCTCATTTGTATGAATTGTTGTGAATATTTTTATTTTCGAAAGTGAAGAAGAGTATGCTCGTGTTGTATTTAATTATTTTGCTTGTTTTATAATTAAAAAAATACCATTTTAAGATCGCTTGTTAGTTTATACACCGCTGCATGCGTTCATATGAGAGCCTGTGTTGGCTCGTGGTTAGATTGGCTGGCTTGGGGATCTAGGCTCTGAGTTCGAGCTTGCTGAATTAACACCAGCTGGGGGTTGACTCAGCCCTGGTCATCCTTCCGAGGCCGCTCGGAATGAGTACCAGGTACTGGTAGAGGGCACCAGCATCAGCGGCATAGTCACGCCCCAACAAAATGATAGCTGCCAAAGCTGCCAACGAAGAAGAAGAAGAAAGTTAATGTTGAGGCCTTGTTATATTACAATGGATAGCATATATTGTTGTGTGCCAGGTTCGGTGAGCGAGGAATGACCGCTTGACGGAGCAATATGGCCGTCTCCCACGAACACCCGGAATTAAAAGGTCGTCACCCCGGAGAACTCAGAGTCGACGGGTCACTTAAAGGACCGTGGTCGCCAATATATTTTGACGGCGTGTAGGTAGGCGTCCACTTGTCTATTCCAATTTACCGAAGTACTCACGCCGTCTAGCTACGGGGAAGCCACACCCTCGGACCGACTCTGTCCGAACCGAGTCGCATGTACCGCACCTCGGGTTCGGCGTAACCGAGCGGGATGTTACCAGCAGCCGCGCGCTCCCAATGGGCAAACTTATCGCACCAAACGGCCTTACTACTTCTCAAGCCGCCACTGTGCTGGCGTCAATGAAAGAAAGCACCAACCAACGACTGGTACATTTAACAATTGGGGTTATATTTTAATGGCGCAGGCGGGAGCCACCAAGGAGCAGAGTTAAACGACTTAAAAGAAATTGCAATCAATGTACAAGCAAAACACTTAACGGTTTCTAATTACAGGACTGGGCCAGCGGAACACACACACACGATACACCCAAAAGAAAATGGACCCCTCGTTCTATATTGGACTCTCCAAAGCTGAGGAGGATAGCGTCAGTGGGGGGTCAGAGTCCGGACTGTTGCACCTGTCCGCCTCATGGGTATTGTCGGTCTTGGTCGGTGCGGACTCGAACCCACAGGCTTTGATGCAGCACCTAAGCACCAGAGGCGAGGATATGCGACGGAAGGCTGTTGGCCGTCGACTCCTTGGGAGGGTTGTTTGGGGGTTTTAAGATGTAAAAAAACCTCCTGACTATAAATAACTCGCAGCACACACATGAAATCCCATTAAACACAGGAGTGAATCTAACGATTATACATACTTAGAGTAAAAACGCTAAACTCCCCCCTTTCCCTTTTACACAGCCATTGGTTGCACTGCTTTGAACCCCCCCCTCCACCCACATACACTTCCCCCCAAAGCATTTAAGTTGAGTCAATACAATGTTTATAACATGAGGTACGGTGAAAGGTTCATGGAATGAGATTCGAACAAGTCAAAGTCACAAGGATGAGATTGTTAATTGTTCAGCACAAGCTCCTCCTCACCTTGCTGGTTCTACCTGTGACGATGATGAGATTTTATCTGCTCCAAGGGGAGATGTTGCTTTCGATGATTTTGTGTTCACTTTGTTTCACGCTCCATCCAAGCTGCATTGCTTGAGTTATTGTAGGCCTTATCCATATATCTCTATCTCGACCTATTTTGGCATGATGATGCCGTTGTGCTTAACACATGCCGTCCCACTGCTAGGCAAGACAGCAGTCACATCTCTCTCCGCTGGTCTGGAATGATTACACTCTCGTCTGATAAATGGAGCACGCCCTTCAATTCTGGAAAAATCTCACCGTCTCACCACGTCGCTCCGGAAGTGATCGTCAAACTAACTACTTTATGCCAATCGATGGGATTGGGGTGAACAAAGGGGGTCGTCATAAAAGGGTTATTGAGGCTTGCTGATAAAAGGATAAAAAAGGAGGGGATAGTGGGAACGGGGATTGCATCACAACAACTGGATGATTTTCCACTGAAACTACGACCAATTCAAACTATCCTTGGTTTATTTATAAACTCTTATGTACCCACCCATCCCTACTGATTGTCAAGACCCTGCATACAGGGACTCCACCCTCGCAAACTGGACACCACGGCAGCAACAGCGACCCCGCCCATCGCCATCACCAGTGGGATACCCAAGCTACACCACCAGGATTCTGCCAACCCAACACCACTACCAGCCCTCCCCTCACTATCACTGCGGACCTCTTCTCTCCACTCCATGGCCACCTTGTCCAGGACCTCACTGCACCCCTATCCCTCACCGCCATTAATGCAAATCTGGAACCGCACCACCTACCACCGCGTATCCGAATGCATCAGCATCTCATCAGCGGAAACATCAGCAGCCAGAGTGAATGACAAGATAGAGGCGAGACTTCGAGAAGCAATGGTCGTGGGGAGGAACGAGGGTAGGTGACGGATGCGTGTGGCGGACAGGACGATTACAAAAGCAAAAACTAGGGGAAGGAAAACTGGAGATGTGGAAGGAGGGATGGTTAATGGGGTAGAAAAGATCATGGTTTTGGTGTGGCGGATGATCTGAGGATGGTTGGTGACCAGCTATCTTGACCTTGACTGAACAATGAGGATTGTGGAAGTGGTACACAGGTTGTTAAAAAAAAGGAGGAACAAATGAGTAAGTGTGAGCAGACGGTTCTGGATTGGGTGTTTCACCAGAAAGGGTTGTGGTGGACTTGTGTGTGACCTTCAGAAATGTAAGGGGTGGAGGAAGCCTGGAAGGAGCAGAGGGTGCGCACGTACCGCGCAAGGAGAGAGGTGGAGACAGGGAGACCACCGACCTATCTGCGAAGTGTTGGTGTGACTCAGGCCCTCGAAGCCGCTCCAAAACCAGGGTTTGAATCCCGACCCAGCTGTGTTTGACAAAACAGGGTATCACGGTGTCCTTGTGAAGAGTAGGTGCGAGCTATCGCCGGCAAATCATGAACAAATTACATATTCCTGCCCTGGCTTCCGTGTCCCGTGGCAACCGTCCATGATTGTTATTTCAGCCGTTGAAACTCCGAGCAAGCGCCAAATGGCTGCGAAGACATCCATCGCAGAATACTACTACTACTACTACTACTGAGCTACTACATACTACTACTACAACAAAAAACACCGAGGGCGAGTTACTCATGTTTGCGCATGACAACGCACGGCCTGGTTCCTAAACCATAAAAAAATAAAAATAAAATAAAAACAAACAACATATTGTCGGTTCCTTGGTTGATGTTTCAACATTTAAAAAGACAGAGCGTGCGAAAAACGACCATATGTGGGGTTTAAAATTAAAATAGCTCAGGCTGACGGCCCGAATGACCACTTCCGGGTGTTTGAAGTTCCTTGGAAGGGAATTGTTGTTGTTGTTTTATTAAAAAAATTTTAATGTTATTTATTTGTTCCTATTTATTTATTGTTGTTAGATAAAACGTTCTCCACTGATGTCCGCCAATTTTGAAATCCAAATCGATTATGTTCCTAGGAATTCCCCCGCGAAGTGCTTCCGTTTGTCGAGCCGTCACTTCCGGCTTCAGAGGTGGAGGTGCGCTTGGAGTCGGCTGAGTCGACGACAACGGACAGAACCCGAGAAAAAAAAAATGTCAAGCAGGCCGAATCGTCATTAAGACTCCGGTCAGGCGTCATTGATCCAGGCAGCAACACTCTCACTGCTACGGGATTTCCCTCCGGCACGTTCGGGATTCCTCCGGTACGGGGAATTCCCTTCGGAACGCCGCCTGTTTCATGGAGTTCGCGACGTGCGCGGCGATGCTCGCAACGAGGTCGTGCCTGCGCGGGGCAAGGACGTCCACGAGGCCGGAAAGACCCGCTGGGGAGTGACTGCCAGAGCCAAGGAAGAGACGAAGCACTCGGTTCGGTGCCGAAAGCAGAGGGGAGGGGACTGCGAAGAAGGTGAGTCACGGGGACTACGTTTATGACGTCATAGTGTATAATTCAATGTTTGTGTCCACATTAGCAATTTGCGTGGCTGCCTGAAGACTGTGTGGAATGCTCCTTGAGATTGCTTTACAGGAAAGATGGACAAAAACATACAGGGTTGAAAATGATGGATTAGGGGGAAGGAGCTATGCCCCCTCCCCCCCTTTTCCTGGAAGTGCGATGTTCATGAGGAGCACAATTTAACTTAACATGGTTCCTTAGTTTCATTTGAAGAGTTTGGTTCTACGTCTGGCTCGATCTCCGAGAAGATTTTGAATAAAAACCATTATTTGGGCAAAACCTCTTCCTTTCCCCCCTTTACGGTTGGGGCGGCATCCAGATGGGGAGAGCACAACCCCATGAGACCTTGCGTATGTGATGCATCGCGACCAAATTTTTTTGGTTCCATTTGCGTCGGGTAGTTTGTGAGGAGATGTTTCACTCAAATGTTACGTACATTTGGATGGCCAGACACCGGGACCTACTCCACCACATATTTCACAAAAAATACCCGAAATTATATAATTAATAACATTACTCAGACGAAAAAAAAGTATTGAAACAATAATTCTTGGAACTATTTAACCTCTACGTGCACAGATTACAAACTTATTTCCCTTCATATCAAAGTTTGACAGCATAATTAATGGATATATATTTATATATTTATATAAAAAGAAAGACCCACCCACATAACTCTCCACCTGTGAATGGAAGAATAAAGCCCAATCAGCTCTCACCTAATCGACTAAACCCAGGTGGCTCGGATTATATAAACAATTGACCCCTCTCGCACTCCTCCAGCCAAAGAAGCTGCATAAAGCAACCCAAGAAGACCTACACACGGTAAGTATATGCTGTTTTCTAACCCTTCCCAGAGTTGCCTCAACAACTAAAACGTTCACAACATCGGTACACACGTGAGAAGTGTCGCGATTAAAATACAGTAACGTAATGCACTTGTAATCGATGCTTCACTGGTGCTACGTCACGCTACAAGGTTTTTTTGGCAATGATTGTATAACTGATAGTGGAAATCCCATCCGATTGCACTTAATACACCCGACAGCCATCGTCCGGATCCCAGTGAAACCAAACTCCATTACAATTTTTTAAAATCATGTTTAACCACGATCTCCTGCTGATCTCCATCCTGTTTGTGTGCGTTCGAACAAGCTTTTAAAAAAATGAGTTTGTGCTCAAAAAGGAATGCGGCGCGACCGTTTATCATTTAAAATGTCAGAGTTAAAACTTCATGAATACCAAAATATCTTGACGAGTGGCGGGAGGCATAAATTCCCCTGGGATGGTACTTTGAAGTGCAGTGCCAGGATAAAAAAAATAAAATAAAATCAAGAAGTCAGGAAATACTCCCCCCCCCCCCCCCCCCACCAAAATCCAAATCGCACCCTGCTTAGAAGCTTCCATGGAAGATTAAGTGACGATGAAAGCGTTAAGTGGAGACATTGTTTTGGGGCTGGCTGGTGGCGCAGATTGAAAACTTGGTTCCTACCTCTTCGTATTTAAAGCTTTGAAGAAGCAGTGAAATTTAACCGTACTCTGGCCAGTGCTCCATACACACTGAAGAAGTGAGGAGCACATGAGCTGAAACTCTAGGACCCCACCTTTGATTAATTCTCATACGCACGCGCAACACACCACACACACACACACACACACACACACACACACACACACACACCAACACACACACACCACACACACACACACACACACCCACACTTTAACAAGAAGCAAGGCAAATCACAGCTGTATCTAATGAGGTTAGATATTGTCATGAGGAATAGATATCAGGTTTTGTCAGGCCAGATCAGATCTGTGACTCCTGCAGGTACCAGTAATCCTGTACTACTCTGTTCCATGGTCGGGTTGTCGGCGACTAAACCTGCTCCCCACCAGGTTTTTATGGTGAGGAGGGGTGTTTGGATATATGTGACAGCCCAGCAGGAGATTAAAAACAAATACCTGTTCAAAGGGCGGAGAAGGAGACTCCTTGTGTGAGCATGACGGCCCATCCATATCTAGTGGAGCCAATGTGTCATGGCGACGTCCTCCTTGCAGTTGGGTTCTTCTTAGTAGTGCAGATTGGTGGCAGGATTTGCGCACTCGCGGCCACCGTAAACCCTTACAGTGCAAACATTCTCAAAGCATAAAATAAAATCTGAAACCCACTCCATGGAGTACCTCCTGTGCCAGCTTCCCCTTCCGCAGGGCAGCTCACCGTATGACGCGGATGGCGCAAAGCCTTCGTGACCCCAATCTTGGATGATAGGAGGGAAACCACGGGCGGGTAACATTCACCGGGTCAGAATTGCGGCGAGAGTGCCCGCGGAAGTAGTGCTGAGGTGTCGCCACCAGACGGCGGTTTCCCTTGGGTTAACCTGAGGCCAGTCCATTCAGCGTGGGTGCCTGGAATGTCTTATCCCTAAGAGGATGAATCACCTGTCTCTGTTATCATCTGAGCTCAAGCGTTTGGACATCGGTATTGCAGCACTCTCTTGAGGTTCGGAACCAGATTGCCGTGAGATTCATGGGGGATGCAGGTGGTGGTTACACCTACTATTGTTCTGGATCGCTCTGATGGTTACCATGCCCAAGATTGCCGAGATAGCTGTGTCCAATAAAGCTGACTCCAATAATAATTGAGGTAACCCACCGCGCAACGAGCCGTATTATGAGACTAAGGATTCGTCACTCCTAAGGTGTCATTTCCCTGCGTCTCTGTGTATCCTCCGACTGAGGGCGAGTGATCTCACCGTGAAGGATGCATGCTATGAGCCACCGCTTGAGTACTGTGCGTTGATCATGCCCCAGACGCAAGATACACTTCTAGTCTTGGGGATTTTCAATTAGCCATGCTGGAACTGAAAGGGATGGCTTATGTAGACATGTGTTGATCCCACATGGATCTGGAACATGTGAACCAGAAATAGCACTAAGTTCCTTTGATTTGCAAGAAGTCATGGAACTGAGGGTGGCCGGTTCATGGTTTCATCACCCACAGGCTCATCGCTTGACTTGGTATCAAACGACTGGCGTTCTTGTAGCAAAGGAGATTGACCATGTGCTCGTTAATGCCGTCGCTGGAGGATGATCCAGAACTGCAGGGTCTACCCGGAGTGCTCAGCTCCTCAATACATGACCACCGGCTTGGTAGCAACTCTGAAGTTGCCAACCTTAAAATCCAGGAGAATGTACCATCCCAGCCTAGCTGGATGTGGCAAGCTCAAGGCATGAAAGGGTAGCTGAGGAAATTGTGAACAAGCTGAATGGAAGATTTGGGGGGGTCTGGCGCCTTTGGGAGGTCCTGAAGAGTTGTGAATACCTTCAAAGACCACCGTCCTTGCATGTTCCGGTGGATTGTCCTGGAACTCACCGAAGCGGCGAAAGAGAATTTTGCTCTCAAGGGACATTGGATACCATTGACCAGAGCACAGGGCCAGGCTGGAATGGCAGAGCTGAGCTGTCAGCGGAGCTGAGGCGGTTAAAACTGTATGTGCCCGCCTAAGGAGTGGACAAGAGGCTTATGTGTGAGTAATCTGTGAGGGTAGAGCATCACGCTGTGCTCAAGTGATTCTCATCCTGCTTATAGGAATTCGCACATTGCCGTTCATGCAAGCCCATCCCTTCGTAGTACTTGCCAGTTAGAGCAGAGCGGTGGGAGGCTCTTGACAGAGGATACCGAAGTGAAGGGACCCGCTGGGCCGGTTACTTTGGGCGGTTGTTAGTAACCAGGCTGATCACCAGCTGTCGAGTTGGACGTTCAAAGGGGTGTTTACAATCACTGTTGCTTGAACCCTCCAACTCAACTGTGTCCACCTTCGCTTGTGGAAACACAGGCTGTGGTGAAACCGGTTGAAATTGGGGTAAAAGCTCCAGGGATCTGTGGCATCCATGCTGAACTTCTCAAGGTCTAGGTGAAATGCTGCACTCGTGTCGTTGCTTTGCAGTTTGTGCTCTGCTATGGAACAAGCATCATCCCAACGACTGGAAGAGGGGCCTTAGTTTTCCCTCTCGGGAAAGGAAGGGTGATCGTCAAGACTGCAAACAACTACCGAGGGGTGACGCTGCTCTCAGTGCCGCGAAAGGTCTATTGCTCGGATAATATTGAATAGGCGTTCCCCACCAATCGTGCTTGAAGCAAACGAGCTCCAGAGCAGTCAGGCTTTACACCAAAGTGGTCAACCATTGACCGTTATCCCTTGCCTCTTCGGTTCTTCACCGGGTAATGCAGACGAGAGTTTCTGCAGGGGCTGCCTTGCAGCCTTGTGTCCATCTCGCAAGCGTTGAATTCAGTGAATCGGATGCCCTCTGCGAGGATTCTTGTCTTCGTGGGGTGCCCACAAACTATATCTGATGTCTGAACTCTAATCTCGGTACTGAGAGTTGCTGTGAGATGTGCGTTGCTGTGGTGGTACCATCTCTGACTTATTTCCAGTTGTTACTGGAGTTTGTCAGGGGTGTGTACTGGCCCCCCACACATTTCAGCACTTGTATGGACTGGATTTTCGGGAGGATGTTGGAGAGATCAAGCTGCGGTGCATCGTTTGGGAATGTCAAGATCTCTGACCTTGATTTCGCAGATGATGCAGTCATCTTTGCAGAGACTTTAGATATCCTTTTGGGGGCCCTCGAGGTACTGAATGAGGAGTTGGAGCCGCTGGGATTACGGGTTTACTGTGTGAAAATTAAGACCCATGGCCAAACGGAGGCCCCTGGAGTACCGGCGGAAAGTGGACGCAGCGACGGGCTGCTCTGGCGCATGCTCCCATCAGAAAGAAGAAGAAATGGGTATCTGCAATATGAAAGCGAAATGTTCAACGGTTTTTGAAACGTCACGTACACAAAAGTACATGGACGGATGTTCAGTTGGTTGATCCTTCGGCCCCTCGGACGGAGTTCATTTTAATGTCCCCCTTCTCTGACCTTGTTGGAGGGACGGGAGACAAAAAGAGTTGTTGGAAGTTTAACCAGAGCGGTTACTGGAAGAACGCGTGCCCTTGAGGAATGGGGGATTCATTCAGAAATATAACCTCAAAGACCTGTGTGCTCGGATGGCATTTTATGAATCAACCAATTCAAGCGATGTTATTGCATCACACCCCTGAACCCTACGCCATTTAGCCAAGTCACTTGTTGGCTCGAGTGGATCCCCTTTCACAATGTGTACATCCATGTCAACACGCCAAACCAAAATGGAGTTTGATGTTACACACTCATTCCATCCCATTACAGTCACATTTCTAAGAGCAAGAGGTTGCGTGCAGCCACAGCTGTGCCTGCTGGAGATTACGTCAAGACAGGGTACAGGCAAACAGTGACCTACTCTTTATAAATACTAGAAGCACCCGCTCCCTTCGGGAGCCATCAAGGGGATCATGTTATTATGTTTATGCCTATTTTACTCCAAGGGGTCCCAGGATTACATACCCCAAAAATGGTTACGATCGGTTCAGCCGTTTTTGCGGTACCTTGGAACAGACGGACGGACGGACGGATGGACGGACTGACGGTGAATTATAGTAAGCTACCTTACCGTCATTAGAGAATAATGTGTTGCATGATGAACCCTGATTTGCAATACATGATACAATCCATTTAGCAATGGATGATGCAACTAGTTTGGGAATGTGCACGATGCAACCCATATAACAATGTGTGATGCAACTAATTTGGAATGTGCATGATGCAACCCATATAACAATGAGTGATGCAACTAGTTTAGGGATGTGCATGATGCAACCCATATAACAATGTGTGATGCAACTAGTTTAGGAATGTGCATGATGCAACCCATATAACAATGAGTGATGCAACTAGTTTAGGGATGTGCTGATGCAACCATATACAATACTGTGGTTTTTTACGTAGAGTGCCCCGGGAAGTGACGGCATTTCCCCCAAGCTCAGTGGCTGTGTTGTGTCTCATCCAACACTCCTGTGTTGTGTCTGTTGTATTCGTCTATATGTTCATGTGTGTGAGACGTGTGTGGCAGTTCTTCTATAAGCCTCAGATCCTGTAAAGAAAAAAAGAAGAAGAGGTTAGGGGCGGAGCTTGGAACGTGAGGTGGCACATAATGCTCTGGGCTGGGAGAGGGGCGGAGCTTGGTACGTGAGGTGGCACATAATGCTCTGGGCTGGGAGAGGGGCGGAGCTTGGAACGTGAGGTGGCACATAATGCTCTGGGCTTGGAGAGGGGCGGAGCTTGTACTGTGCATAATTATCGAGCTCATCCTGCTCACTCATTCTTCATTTAATGAAATTTATTTATCTGCTTGAAGAATGCGGGCACAATCCTGTATATATAGAAATGACTGACCGGTGTACCATAATCTGACCTCCGTGTTACAGCGCATCGGTGGTGTCGAAACAGTTTCCCGGCAAAGGTCATGCTGGGCGGTTTTCCATCCCTCTCCCAGCAGCAGTTAGGGTAGTAATTTGTAACTTGTTCCAGGGTGCCGGCGATAGCTCGTCGTGCCTAGACCTTTTATATAATGTCATGAAATGAACCCAAAGTACCCAGAAGGCTTTATCATCATTTGTAACTCCATCCTAAAAAAAAAAAGAAATAGAATGACAGTTCTTCCTGTGCTTGAATGGTCTTCACAGATGATTCGAAGGAAGCCACGAGGGTCTCATCGTGCACGAAGTGCTCTCGAAGTTTCACCACCGAGGCCGCCATGCAGCTGCACATGGAGAGGCACCGGCCGGTATCCAGCGATAAAAGGTACAAATGCACCGATTGTTTCTACAGCACCGATCTCAAGTCGAGCTTCGTGAACCACACGAGGATTCACACTCAAGAGAAACCGTACACGTGCAGCGTCTGCGACAAGCAGTTCAGCCAGTTCTCTCATTGCCGTCACCACATGCTCATTCACACCAAGGCTCGTCCGTACATGTGCATAGTGTGTTCGAAGACGTTTACTCAGCTGTCGGGTCTTCAACAGCACATCCGTATTCACACGGGGGAGCGCCCTTACAAGTGCACCACGTGCGGCAAGTCGTTCTCCGTGTTAACCACCTGTCAGCGACACATGAGGATCCATAGCCAGGAACGCCCGTACACGTGCACGGTGTGCACGAAGGCGTTCTCCCGTCTGTCGGATCTTCAACAGCACACCCGCATCCACACCGGGGAGCGTCCGTACTCGTGCTCCGAGTGTGGTAAAACGTTTTCGGTCTTGTCAAACTGTCACCGACACATGAAGACCCACAGCCAGGAGCGCCCGTACATGTGCACGGTGTGCGAAAAGGCGTTTTCTCGCCCATCGGATCTTCGACAGCACACCCGGATCCACACCGGGGAGCGTCCGTACACGTGCAAAGTGTGTGGGAAAACGTTCAGCCAGTCGTCAAACTGTAAGAAGCACTTGGCTACTCACATGTGAGTGCCGCCATGTCTTTGAAGTGAGCGATTATAATTATCATCGATTCTTCCTTGTATTGAACGTTTCCACTGTCACATGTCACACGTGACTTTCCTTGATGTGGTTGTTGCTTTCAATCGTTCTTGCTTTGTCTTACCTCATATAATTTTTCCATCACTTCCTACTTTATATAACATATTTTTTTTTTATAATCATCAAACTATAATGGAGCTATGGCATATGTGTGTATGTATGTATCATTTACTCTGAGATGATTTGACCTGGAAGCTGAAACTTTGAGCGATCAATGAGGTTACCCTGAAGTTGTTCCTGCGGAAGTCTTGTTTGATTCCATCAAAATTTGAAAAAAATATTTTTTTGGAACGATCGAGGCTGCGGTCTGCCCAAATTGAAGGTGTGTCAGAAGGACGTGTCTTGAATGCTTGCAACAAGATCGCCCGCAGGGCGGATACTCTGCTGGTACACAGTAAATGGGTCTCGGCTCATGGAGGTGTAATCAAACTACTAAAGGGTGAGCGAGGAGGACGGGGATGGACATACACGAGGAGGAAATGAATGGCACAAATATGAGTAACAATGGTCCAGGGTGGAACAGAATGGTGAAGAATGAGCATGTGTTGAGGAGATCGTGGGTGTGCACTGCCGAGCACATAACGTAATGAGGGGCAGTATATTTGAAAGATGGAAGTGAGGAGGACGAGACGAGGAACACGGGCCCGATTCCACAATCAGGAGAATATTGGGTGACAAATGAAGGTGTGTGGACAATCAGTCTGGACTTTGGCAGGGTGAACAGGGGAAGGTTTCTTGACGAATGTGTGTGACCTCATGGGGTGGCTTGGCGAGGGCAGCGGGAGGAGAGGGCAAGAAGAGTAAGGCCAGATGTAAGCTTGTTTAAAATAGAGGGTACACCAACCTGCACCAGTAGGTTGAGATTCCAATTGTACAAAACACCTTGTTTTCAATCACCTCAATGAGGCAACAAAATCAAAAGGAACAAGGTAAGAAGTACGTAAGTGTGAGTATCAGCGCAGATCAAGGAGCCATATTCCATGGAGCTCAGCATAAAACCATCGTACACTGTGATGAGGTCAATATGGCTCAGGAATGCCTTATTCCACAGAGAATACCAAGATGGCGACTGACCTTTGATGCTAGTTTGGTGATATGACCCATTAAAGGTCATGGCAAATATTGAGGCCAACTACTTCCAGGAACTGCCCCTCTTCCGGTGGCTGTTCAGTGAAATGGATTGGATAGTTTGAATGCTTATGCCTGTGGAGTTGCAATGTGAGAGCATGTGACTAGCCTGCGTTGAACATGTTCCAAGTAACTGATCAGCAGCTTATCTTGTTCAAGTCTGAGGAAGGATTCAGCAGCGGCGTACCTTTCATATAGAGTAGACGCCGCTTTATAAATCCACGGTTATAAAATCCAGCCGCTTATTGTGACCAAAATGAGTTGGAACGGAATTTTACATAGAGAAATCCGCTGGATAATAAATCCACCCGCCGTTTAATAAATCCACCTGCTTGGCACGTGCGCGGTCTCAACCTAAGCTTGATGTAGTATGCGCTGCTGTGGGGGTGTGTGCTTAACTATAGGAGAACTGGAAAATCCTAACGCGCAGTGTCACAGTGGAAATCCCATTGACTACAGCCTTGTGCAATGATTTCCAGCTCACTCTACGCTTTCACTTTTCGGTCGTCACAGCGGGTGAAGCGTGTATGCGTTTATAGCTTGCGCCGGTTGGTTGAATTCTATCTCTCAGCATTTTTGTACTTTAAGAGTCACGAGTTGGGTTGTGATTTAGAGTCAAGATGGCAACCACGAGCAAAAAGAGGAAGGATCTATCCATGGAGGAGAAGGTGGCCTTATTAGACCGTTTCAATGCAATGGCGAAGACAAGTCAGCGCGAGGCTACAATCGCGTTGGAAATTTCTCGTGGCCAGCTCCAGAATCTTATCAAGAACAGGCGAAATTACGGAAGAGGAAATGACCGACCAGCTCGTCGGTCAGATTCTCGAAGCCACCTCGAAGCATAGCTTCAGATTCTCGAAGCATAGCTGAAGAAGTGGAAGAAGAAAGCGACGACGAACCCGAGCCGATGCCAACAGCGGCAGAGATGCGGACTGCACTCGCCAAATTGGACAGGGGACTGCAGCTCTCAGGTTTTGCCCATCCCGATTTCCGCCACGTGACGGATTCAATAAAGGAACATTTGCGCAAAACCTTCCCTCCCAAGCAAGCGACCTTGGAGAGATTCTTTTGAAGAATCCCCTTGTCACCGTTTGATAAATCAATGGTTTTGTAGCATAAAGCAGTGTTTAACGACATTCGCTTTTTGTCTTATCTGTCCAGTAGGTGGCTGAAAATAGGTTCTCCGCTTAATAAATCCAGCCGGTTAATAAATCCAAACCTCGTGGTCCCATGGTGGATTTATAAAGTGGCGTCTACTGTATGCGTGATGTGTTCTGCACAGGTCGGAGTTGCTGGCAAAATGACAAAGTTGGTTTTCAACATAATCGGATAGATCAAGAATTATGTTGGTTATAAGACGCCACATTGAGGAACCTCAGCCTGAAGGGAAAGATAATGAGAAAAGATCCCATCAAGGGTCACACGCTGTTTCCGCTGATAGAGGAAACAGGACAAACACTCGTGAATCAGAGCCGAAAAAAAACACCAAAACACGACTTTCAAAATGACGTAATCCACCCCAGAATGCTCAGTGTGCATGCGCAGAAATTCCTTGAAAAGGTGGTGTTTGACATAAAGCATATAGTTTGTGTGAGATAGGGATTGTTACCTAAAATGGCTCACAAAGCTTCTAAAAAAAAAGTCAAAAATACTTGGGAACATACCTGTGAGAAAGGGCTGTACATACCTCTGCACATTGAAAGCGTTGGAGAACTTCCTGAGCTTGCCCAAAAACCTCGTAGCTTGCAGCTCCCGTAATACAAACACCCGAGGACGTGGACCGGTGCAAGGCCCGAAGGTTCGTAGATGGGCGCACGCATTCTACCAAAACTTTCGACCGTTGCTGCCATTGAGTGGACTTTGAACCTTGCGGGAATCCTTCGTGTGAACAAGGCCGACTTGGTGATTTGTTTCATGCATGATTGCTGGGGTTTGTTTGGGCTGTGAGTGTCATTATAAATATATATTTGTTTGGTCCTGAGGCCACAAGAGAAATTATACTCGATTTTTGCATATATTTGTCAAAGGAGAAGTGTGTGTGTACATGTTACATCCACTGCCACCACTTGCTTGTACCAACAGGAAATGGGAGGAACTCACCATCCATGGATATTTCTCATATGTCCTATATTACTGTTGTGAGTCACATTTGAATTCAGAAACACAACGATTAGGGTTAACCACTTTGAAATTGCCACTCCTTAATCTAAATTCTGAAAATTACGTTTAAAAGACTATTTGAATCACAGATGTTGCACCAGCAATGGCAGGCTAAAAGTGCCTGGCGAGCAGAACCGAGTCATTGAAAATGCACACACACACAGTGCATGCGCAAAAGGCTTCGCTTGGCGTTCATATGCCATTTCCAAAGTCCCGTATTGAAGACAACTTAGAAATCAAGGCTGGATGGCAAACAGTATCAAAGGCCTGAGAGAATGATATCTAGAGAGCTTGCACTAACCTCTTGCTTGTGGTTCAGGGCATCAATCCACTGCTGTCATAAGGGGTAACATATCCATTGCCATGGTTGAATGGCCAGATCAGAAGCCAAATTGTTTACCAGAGATTAGTGAGTTAGGGATGAGAGAGAGAGAGAGAGAGAGAGAGAGAGAGAGAGAGAGAGAGAGAGAGAGAGAGAGAGAGAGAGAGAGAGAGAGAGAGAGCCTGAGCCTGAAGTTGGCTGCAATGATGGATTCCATTACTCTGCTTATGACGAGGAGAAGGTTTATAAGTCTGTAGTTGAAGGGATCAGTTTTATAACCTTTCTTATGGATAGGCCTGATATTTGCAACTTTCCAAGATGGAGGAGTTGCCCATACAAGAAGGACCTATGGAAGAGAGAGGAGACAGTGTGATTGGACTGAAGCAGAGGTCCTAAGGATTAGAGCACTCATGTCATCAGGACTAGTTCTGAACAGGTCTTGAACGGCCAAAGAAAATTATCAACGATAGCATGGGATAAGGCCACATTTTGGCAAAGTGGAAAAGCTGGGTAGAGGAATGGATGGAGTTCAGACTCTGGCCTTTTGACTCTGGCTTTACACCAAAGAGGTCAACGATTCACCATATCCTTGCTCTTCGGGTCCTCACCGAACGTAGACGAGAGTTTCGGCAGGGGCTGCTTGCAGCCTATGTTGATCTCTGTAAAGCGTTTGATTCAGTGAATCGGGATGCCCTCTGGAGGATTCTTGGCCTTCGTGGGGTGCCACCAAAACTGATCGTTCTGATGTCTGAACTCTACTCTGGTACTGAGAGTGCTGTGAGATGTGGTGGTACCATCTCTGACTTATTTCCAGTTGTTACTGGAGTTCGTCAGGGGCGTGTACTGGCCCCACCACTTTTCAGCACTTGTATGGACTGGATTCTAGGGAGGATGTCGGAGAGATCAAGCTGTGGTGCATCGTTTGGGAATGTCAAGATCTCTGACCACGATTTCGCAGATGATGCAGTCATCTTTGCGGAGACTTTAGATATTCTTTTGGGGGCCCTCGAGGTGCTGAATGAGGAGTCGGAGCCGCTGGGATTACGGGTTTCCTGGGTCAAAACTAAGATCCAGGCTTTCAATGACATCTTGGATGCTGCTGTCCTGTCTGTGCCTGTTTGTGGTGAGGATGTTGAGGTCGTGGAGAGATTCACTTACCTTGGCAGTGATATTCATGTCTCTGCTGGCTGTGAGCCAGAGGTCAACAGACGTCTGGGTCAAGCCTGGGGAGTCATGGATTCACTGGATAATGGGGTGTGGCGCTGCCGGTACCTGTGCGGCAGGACAAAAGTCCGAGTCTTCAGGTCCTTGGTGCTTCTAGTCTTGCTCTTTGGATGTGAGACTTGGACTCTGACCAAGGATCTGAGATGGAGACTTAATTCCTTTGGTACCAGGTCTCTTTGGAGAATCCTTGGCTATCGCTGGTCGGTCTTTGTGTCCAACGAGCGGTTGCTGAGAGAGACTCAAATGAGATTTGTTACCTGCATAGTCCGTGAGCGTCAGCTGCGGCTGTATGGACATGTGGCTCGTTTTCCTGACGCTGATCCTGCTCATCAGATTCTCTCAGCGAGGGAGCCTCGTGAGTGGAGGAGGCCAACGGGCCGACCACGTGCCTCGTGGTTGCAGCAGGTTGATCGGAATCTCAAGGAGATTGGTATGGGCCAGGCATCTGCCTGGGGGATGGCCAGACGGAGTACCGGCGGAAAGTGGACGCAGCGATGCGCTGCTCCTGGCGCATGCTCCCATACCTGACCTGACCTTTTGATTGAACACAGATTTCAAGAAATTTGCTTTTTGTTTACCCCAAACAGTGTAGAGCATGACAGCATCCTTTGAGAGGGTAGGAATGGAAGGGGAATGTGTACCAGACACAGACCTCACTAGCTCCCCCAGGCTTTGGAGAATGGCGAGAGGCTGGATCATTATGATCGCAGGTATTGGGCCCTGGATGTGCATAGGATAGCTACACAATGGTTCCAAGCTGTGTGGAGATGTTTGTTTTCAAATTTTTCTCTTTAGCTTTCAATTTCCTGTTGAATAGAATCCATGCCAAGCCACGCGTGTCCATTGGACAGAGAGTGATGTCAAGTCAAATTATCAATGAAATGTACCGTATATTGTTCTGAATGTTAATCCTTTTTGAAATTAAAAGTGGATTTAATCTGAATTAATGACCCCATCATTCCAGCATTATCATCTTGATCTTTAAACGAGGAATTGTGGGAAACTCGAAACGACACTTGATCCATCAGTGCGGCACTGGACCAAGCAAACATTCACTGGTTTGCCCTTCCTCCTCTCTCTTTCTCGGGAGAGGGATGGAAAACTTATCCTCCTTTCCCATCTTTATATTCTCCCAAAATAATTTTCCAGAAAGCCCCTTCCAAGAGAAATCACTCAAGTACTCGAGATGATTCCAAGCTTGGAAGATGCTAAAATAAAAAAACCCCCGAAAACTCGTGATACCCCAGGCTTTAAAATTTACTCGACAAACATACAATCCTAAATAATGGGGGAATTCGATCCACAGGAAATCATGGGTATACCAGCATAAAATTGTACAGACATCAATACATGACCAAATAAGGCAATTCCTCATGTGGAAGAAACTTTAATTTTCACTCAGGTTCAGCGTAACAAAAGAGAATCTTTAATACACGCGCATGGAGAGAAATACACAGCATACAATCAATGGACCTCTCTGCCCGGAGTGATCCTAATCAGGGATTTTATACTTTCAGGCAGGCAGGGGTGCGTGACAAGCCACAGGAAAAAAACAATGTTACATCTGTTATTAAAAACTGCTGACATTAGTCTTTTGATTCAAGTGAAAAGCAAAACAGGATGCTTCCCAAGCTGATACGAGTCGAGTCAAACAGAAGGCAAACATTTCAATGTCAAATAATCTGGTTGAGTGTTTGACATTACAAAGCTTTGTACAACATTCTGTGACCAGAGTGATGTTTTAAAGAGTAGCTGAACAGGCAAGATCACACAAGAAAGAGCAGGAGATAAAACACGTGGCAAGCCATGCATTTTACAAGATACATTTTGACAATCAAGGTGAAAACCAAGGCTGCGGAATCCAAAGCTGCATGAAGCAACTATGAAAGTCACACAAGTAAGAAAACCAAGCATTTAGTCATGCAAGCAATATAATTATTACTATAAAATATATGTATACTTTATAGAGCGCAAATGTAACAAAGAAATTTAATATTTATGTTTCCAATGCTATTCTTTCAATTACAGCATGTTGCATCGGTTCGGTCAATATAATTAATATACTATGTCACGTGGGCTGAATTCCTTTATTTATTAAACTAGTTACAACTTTTAATGCTTCACTTGAGAGGTCACGCACAGACATTTAAGAGGAAAACCACTTCTACACTCGACAATTTGTGACACGTCGACATCTTGGTGAACACAAAGCATCCGTGTTTTGAGGCATTGCATCTTGAACGTAACTGCCTTTGCTGCATTTTATAACCGGGGAGTTCATAGAACACCTTACCCCACTTAGTCTTGAGAAAAAGGACATGGGAAGAGTCGTTTAAACTCTTGCTTTGTGTTCCTGAGCACGATCTGTTTTCGTTTTGTTTGTGAACCTCGCGTAACGTGCGTGATGGTAACCATACGAAGCCGACGAGTCGGACAGAACAGTCCAGAACTGAAGATGTTCTGTTGAGATGCATTTTTCGTCACCATCGAGGCTTATCCATGCATTTGCACAATTAAAAACCTTGCCAAATCCTATCAGAATGTATTGATTGAATGAATCTCGGAATCGGAGAAAATGACAATTTTGGAACAGCCTTTGAGAAAAAGATTCACCAAACGAACGGCGCTAGTTGCTGCCATATTTCTCAGAATGCAGAATCTCAAACGGTTGTGCTGCCATCAGGGCATGACAGCATTAATGCTGATTCTCATAGCTTTTCTCTTCGTTACTCTGCCCTCAGGAAATTAATATTTTTTGTCCGAGTACTGCTAAAGGAAAGGTTTTCAAACGAGCCAAGACGGCGATTTGTGTTCGACAGCATTCAAGTGTATAATTTGATTGAAATAAATTAAAGATTTTCAAGGTTGTAGGAAAAAAAAGAAACATTCCGGAAGTTTACCCCTATATTGATGCAGCGTCTTTTACACCACCTTATTTAACATGTTACATTAGTGATTCAGGCCTGTTGTTTGTGTCCTTTATGACGTCCTTAAAAGCAATAAGTTTCCTATTTGGAATGATTTTCAATTTTGTTTGACTCCCAGACAGACAGGCAGAGTAAAAAAATTATCTCACTCCTCTCTACACGTGCCTGATCAGGCCAAATTCAGAGCCAAAGTGCGGTAAAACTAAAGGTTCGTTTTCCGATTCATATTCCAATTTGTGTTTAAAATATAACATTCAATTTAAATTAAGTCGTTCTTTGATCATAAACTGACGTTTGTAGGCAGACAGGCAGATATACAGACAGTGAACCAATTGCTGAACCCGGTTTTTTGCTTTGATGGCACGGGTAAACAAACACGAGAATTAGACTTGATGCACCAAGTTGCATCAATTGCCCAATCAACTTCAGGTGGCAATGACCTCAGTTGAATTGGCCATTTATCACATATGCTGCGCAGGATTGTCACGTGATGATAGTTGGTGGCGATCGTTGGCCCACTCCCTTCCTTGCTCCCCCACCTTCTGAGCTCCCCACCTTTCTTGCCCCACCTCCTCATTCTCCCTCCACTCCTCACTCCCCCTACCTTCCCTCTCTCTCCCTCCTCAACAAACCTCACACCCCTAACCCTTCGCACCCCACCCCTCTCACTCTACTCTCCCTCCTCTCCTAGTATTCCCGTCAGCGAAGCGACGAGTGGTATTGGTTATTCTATAATAATAATAATAATAATAATAATAAAAGAGCGTGTGTGTGTGTGTGTGTGTGTGGTGTGTGTGTGTGTGTGTGTGCGCGCGCATGCACACATGCTTGTGCGTGTGTGTATTTGTGTGTGTTTGTGTGTGTGTGTTGTTGTGTGTGTGTGTGTGTGTGTTTGTATGTGGGTGTTTGTGTTTGTGTATGTTTATATGTGGGTGTTTGTGTGTGTGTGTTTTATGGGGGTGTTTGTGTGTTTGTATGTGGGTGTTTGTGTGTGTGTGTGTGTGTTTTTTGTATGTGGGTGTTTGTGTGTGTGTGTGTTTGTATGTATGTGGGTGTTTGTGTTTGTATGTGTGTGTTTGTGTGTGTTTTGTTATGTGGGTGTTGTGTGTGTGTGTGTTTGTATGTGGTGTTTGTATTGGGTGTTTGTATGTTATGTGTGTGTGTGTGTGTTTGTATGGGTGTTTGTGTGTGTGTGTTTGTATATGGTGTGTTTGTGTTTGTATGTGGGTGTTTGTGTGTGTGTGTTTTTGTATGTGGGTGTTTGTGTGTGTGTGTGTTTGTATGTATGTGGGTGTTTGTGTTTGTATGTGGGTGTTTGTGTATGTTTTGGGTGTGTATGTTTGTGTTTGTGGGTGTGTGTGTGTGTTGTTGTATGTTTGTGTGTGTGTGTGTGTGATGTGTGTGTTCGGTCATAAAGCATAACACTACATTCTCTTTCCTAACTGCCTCCCTCTCCCCCTCTCCTCCTCCTCTCCTCCCCCTCCTCCCTCCTCCTCCCTCCCTCCTCCTCCCTCCTCCTCCTCTCTCCTCCTCCTCCTCCTCCCCTTCTCCTCCCTCCTCCTCCCCCCTCCTCCTCCCCCCTCCTCCTCCCCTCCTCCTCCCTCCCCCTCCCTCTCCTCCCTCCCTCCTCCCCTCCCCTCCTCCTCCCTCCCCTCCTCCTCCCTTCCCTCCTCCTCCCCTCCTCCCCTCCCCTCCTCCTCCCCTCCTCCTCCCTCCCCTCCTCCCTCCCCCTCCTCCTCCCCTCCCCCTCCTCCTCCCCCTCCTCCTGCCTCCCTCCTCCCTCCCCCCCTCCTCCCCCTCCTCCTCCCCTCCTCCCTCCTCCCCTCTCCTCCCCTCCTTCCTCCTCCTCCTCCTCCCTCCTCTCCTCCTCCCCTCTCCTCTCCTCCTCTCCTCCTCCTCCCCTCTCCCCTCCTCCCCTCTCCTCCTCCCCTCTCCTCCCTCTCCTCCTCCTCCTCTCCTCCTCCCCTCCTCTCCTCACCTTTCTCTCTCTTTTTCTCCCCCCCCTCTCTCCCTCTCTCTTTCTCCTTGCCCCTCCCCCCCAATCCTTGCACTTCTCCCTCCCAAAATGTATGGCGACGTGTGGTGTCTCCCCCCAATTCCTCGCTCTCCCCCACTTCTCTTCGCTCCCTCCTCTTCCCCCTATCTCTCTACCTCTCTCTCCTTGTCTTTGGATTCTCGTCACCCCCCCCCACCCCGTCGTAACTCCCCCACTCCCTCATCTCCGGCACCGGTTAGCCGGAAGGGAGAGTGGGTCGGACGGTGGAGTGGAGCTTTAAATAAAGACAATTAATTGACTCAGAATCCGAACGTCTCGGTCGTTTGTTCTTCCATGCTAAAACTCTTTTTTCCCTCCTTTTTCGAAAGGTAGGACATCAGCTTGGCTTCCGGCACACCTGTGGGACACTTCCCTCACTTCCCTCCACACCTGTGGGACACTTCCCTCCACACCTGTGGGACACTTCCCTCCACACCTGTGGGACACTTCCCTCCTTCATTTGATTCGTGAAAATGAGACTCGGAGTGGTTTCTAGATTTCCCGTATAATCTGTAAAATACCCCGATGTAGTACGTACTTAATAGATTGGCGTCGATAAAACCTTCACGATTCGATGGAGGGATGTTCATGGCAAATACTGTTTGAACGAACCAGCACTCGAGCTCCATGTTCGTGCCTGGTCAGTACTTGGTGCGGTTCTACATAGGGATGGCGGTGTAGTTCGTTATAGAGCATGGCGGTGGTGTCCTCGTTTCGACTTTGAGAGGGATAATCTTTAATAATGATACAAACGGGACACAGAAAATAAATAATAACATTCTACTCTACCATCGACTTTCCTGCCATATGAACCCCCAAAACCGCATCCGGTAAATTGATGGGGGGATGCAAAACTCGGTCTTAACCAAACGTGGGGTTCGGGTCTTGTAACCTCCTGGCACGGGTCACCGAAACCAAGAGAGAGATGAAGTCTGATTGTGACAGTCTTTCCCTGAGCATATATGGCAAGTCTGGTGTTGGCTTAGCATAGGTTCGGGTGGCTGGCTTGGGATTCTAGGGTCCTGAGTTTGAGCCCTGTTGGCCACTGAATTAAACCAGAAATGGGTTGACTCAGCCTGTCATCCTTCTGACGTCGGTGAAATGATACCAGTGTACTGGTATGGGGCACAGTCAGCAGACACAGCCACGCCCCAACAAATTGAATAGCTACCCGGCAGCCAAGCTGCCATGCACAGAAGAAGTGGTTGGGTGGCTGGCTTGGACCTTAGGGTCTGAGTTTGAGCCCCTGTCGGCTGTTAAATTAAATACCAGTTGGGGTTGACTCAGCTGTCATCCTTCTGAGGTGTGAAATGAGTACCAGTGTACTGATGATAGGGGCATTGCATCAGTGGCACAACTGTGCCCTCAGCAAATGATGCTACCTGCAGCCCGGTGCGCAGACGAAGGAGGAGGAGTTTGTTATTGCTCATTATGTAAGAAAAGATGTCCTAACATGGTTTGAAAGGAATAACTAATCAGCCTACCACGCTCCTGAAGTTCTGTTTATGTGCTCCAGAACTGGTGAGTCTCACAAAAGAGACTGAAGACATGAATGGCATGACAACGGCAGTCGGTGCTCGTCATCACCATAGACGTCGGCCAATCCATTCATAGAAGAAAATGTGTTAACTACTACTGGCAGTATTGGAATCTTGCAACCCTTTTGCTGGCCCATTCGCCCAGGCTTCACAACATCATGACGAACAGATGCTGCCTGAGAACATTGAGACATCCTGAACATGAAAAACGTGGACCACGTGCACTTCAATCCTTCATTGAGCAGCGGATCTGCGGGCCCTACAAATTTATGGGATCCAATATAAAGAAAGAAGTTCCTCAACCAGGGTGATGCCTGCCAAGTCTATCAAAGCTGAAAGATGCTAAAGGTAGCATGACCTGCAAAGAAAAAAATACAACTGTTTCCTGAATGCTAATATATCAGTCAAATCGTCAAGTAGATCTGAAGAAGTGGTTTCAATTGAAAAATTCACAGCAGTCAATCAAACGTTATGAAACTCTAATGGATCCCTCATTTTTTTGTGCAAGTAAAAGTGAAGTGCTACATTCTTGGAAGAACTACCATTCAAGATGAAGATGAAAATCGACAGAGATGCAGTAACTGGAAACTTTGACAACACCTACCTAGTGATTGATGGCATGTCACTTGTTCATGAAGTTATGTCATCAGAAAGACCGAAAACCTGCAAAGAATTTGGTGATGTCTTCACAAGGGTCATAAAAGCGAGGTGTAGGAGACGTTGAAGTCGATTGATGTTTGACAACTACATTGCGACATAATTATTTGAAGGATGTGGTGCGCTCAATGGCCAAACTTCAGAGACATCGACTTGTGTATTTTGTCTTGTTGATGCTACACCTATCAAAGATTCAAAGCCTTCATGCAACAACAACACAAAAGATTCACTGACTTTATACCTTGCTCTAAAACTCTGCAACTTGACACACCATTGGCCACAGTAACACGTCTTCATGTTCAAACCAATGACGAAAAACTCTCTTCCATCGACAGATGTCAGCACACAAAGGGAAGCAGATACTTGATGTTATTGCATGCAGCTGAATTATTGCTTCTTCTGCGGATGGCAGCTATCATTTTGTTGGAGCACGGCTTGTGCGGCTGATGCTGTGCCACTATACCAAGTACACTGGTACTCATTTTCGCCGACCTCAAAGGATGACAGGCTGAGTCAACTCCACCTGGTGTTAATTCAGGGCAAACAGGGCTCGAACTCAGGACCAGCTTCCAAGCCAGCCCCTAACACAAGCCACACTTAGTGTTGGGTGTGGCAAAACCCAACACTAGGCTATTACCCTAACCACAAAACAAATATAATGAATGTAAATATATAGTTAATATTAACATATTATCCACATATAAAAGTACATAATATTTTCGTTGTTAGAAGTACGGAATCACAAATATAATGAAAAAATCCTTTTATGTAGTCGACTGCAAAGTAACGACCAAAAACAGAAATTAGGGCCGCCATTTATAAAATTCAAAATGGCCGCCTTAGGAGTAATAGAAAGGAAATTGAACGTTTTTACCCAAGACAAAACGGCACGTTTACTTTTTGTCATCCGTACTGTAAGGACAATGAATGCATTTGTACTTTTTTATCGCTGGAAACAGGTTGGTGTCTCTCCATGTGCATCTGAACCGCGGCCTCCGTACCGAAGGTGTGAGAGCACATGCTCCTCATGAACTGTGGTGGTCTCCCTGTCAAGGTGGTTCAAAAAAAAAAACAGTAACAAAAATGAATCAGTTCTTTGTCAGGGGTTAAAGTGCTCAAATATAACTCTAATCCGATACCAAAAACAAAGCTTTGTATTAAACAACTTTTGGTACAATGGTTGTCTCAAAAGGAATTAACATCAATGGTAGAAAAAAAATTATCAGACTTTTTAATGGTGATGTGCTGGGTCGCTCCGTAGTGAAGGAGGGTCTGGAGGAAAGCTGACTTGAATGCGTAACCTTCGGGCACGGGGCACTCGGGCGCCATTCTTAAGCGTTTGAATAAACTTCTCAACTCCCCTGTTGATGTGCGTGTGGTAATGACTGTGCGGATGTGCTTGATCCCCCTGTCGCTGAAGGAAAGCGGAGAACTTGGCAGAGTTGAACTCTTGCCCATTATCTGTTGTAAAGACTTGAGGCAACTCCCGACAGGAGATTACATTGTCCAGGATATTGATTATCGTCTGGGAGGTGATTGATTCAACAGAAACACTTCAGGCCATTTGCATGGAGTTGAGATGACCACGAGGTAACGCTAGTGATGGTATATGACATGGATTCCCACAGATGACCATCTACAGGTGCTCCCAGGTCAGCGGTTGCAGGGGTGGAGAGCAAGTGGCCAGTTTTCCCCGATGAGCAGACAGGCTGTGCAGTCCCTGACCATTACCTCAACATCATGGTCAACACAAGGCCACACCAACAAGGTGCCGGCACCATGCTTCAAATCTGACAATGTTTTGTTATCCCTCATGTGCCGCAGAAGGCACTCATGCATGCAGAGTGCATGGTATGACTGTGAAGTCACCCCAAGCCTCACAGGTGTCGTTCCAGCATTACAGCTCATATCTGAACCTGGTGAATGTGCTAGCTTGTCAGGCACCCTGGTAGGCCAGCCACCTATGATGTAGGAGCGCAGGGTGCAGAAAGAGGTGGGTCATCCACCACACACTGTGGAGTTCGGGAGGGAAATCACAGCTTGAAAAGGGGTGTGCAGCAGCTGTATCAAATAGTCCTCCGTGGCCTCCAGCTGGCCAGCAATTCTGTAGCGATATCAGCTCTGGAGAGCAGGTCTACCACCAATTGTCTCTGCTCGGGGTGAAGTGAAGGTTGAAGGTGTACTGTTATAGGCGATCCACCTTCTACAGTCAGAGCGTCTGCATCCCATGCCTGAGGTGGACATCAACGCTGTAAGAGCCTGGTGATCCAGCAAAGTAAAAAGGATGGCAAGAAAGGAGGCAAATTGTGGGGAGATGTAGGATCTGGAACACCGTGGATCGCATCTGTTGTAGAGAGGTGCCGTGGCTGACGGACAGAACCCTACAAACTCTATCTCTGGGTCTCCCGGTCAGCAAAGACACACCTCTCGTCGAGCGTGAGGTTGTGCTGGGCCAGCATGCGGAACACCTGGCAGAGGTGCTAGTCATGAATGGAGGAATTGTGGCTGTGCACCACAATGTCATCCAGGTAGAGTGACATTCCTGAGATGCTGGTGATAGTGGAGGGCATGATCTTCTGGAAACATCAGGGAGCCAAGCTCAGAATGAAAATCAAGTGGTGAAGCAAACGTAGCCAGTATGTGTGTGATGAAGCAGTGAGGTCCATGCTGCTAGTGTGTTGGACAACATGGAGGTCGTAGCCTTTTGTGTTGAATACAAAGTTGAGGCTCATGGAGGAGCGAGAACATGGAATAGATCAGGACATAACAGAACAAAAGGAACACAAGAAAGAGTGGTGAAAGCACACCAACAGCAGGATTAAGGGATAAAGTACAGGAAGATGGACAAATAAGGGATATGGGGAAGAATAAGGGATAGGTCAGAACGTAGGAGTGGATAAGTTTTGTCGCAAGTCTAGTATTCTGAAGATTGTGAAGCCGTACAAATGGGTGGTGTGCTCTTCCATTGTCAGAAATGTGTATTTATCCAGGATTATGGAGGTATTCACGGAGTACACATCCACACAAATGTGAAGTCCTCCTGACTTGTCATTTTCGCTTTTACAAGGTTGGAGATCCAAGGGGTGGGTGTCATTGTTGGGCTCAATAACGGGGTCAACTTTGGACAAGTGATTGAAGGCTGAGAGGTGTAGAGGCAGCCCAGGCCATCAAACAGTGCCGGCCATTTCCACCGCTGGGGAAAAGCAACCTGTAGGATGTCCGTGTTGCAGTTTGTGGTGAAGAGAGCAGTCAAACCTCATGAAGCGGTCAACACCCAGGAAGTTGGCCCCTTGTGCATGATGTGGAATGGGAATACCTGCAGAGACCTGGTACTGTAGCGCACTGAGAGCTGCAGAGAACCTAGGACTTCAAAACTGGCCTATCCATAACCGCTGAGAGTGGTGTAGGAGCGCTGTAGTGGTATGTGCGAAAAGAACCACTTGTCGGTGTTGAAATTAAGCAGACACAGAGGCCCGAGTGCCCACCTAGGAGCAAGGGTAGGCAGACATCCTAGAAATACACAGCGCATCATCAGGCCAGTAGGGCTGGAGAGCAGTGTGGATTTTGGCTGGAGTTGGGTGTGGTTGCTGGGCAGGAGCTGCCTCAAGGGCAGAGTTACACAACCTGATGGGAGGAGTGACATAAGCCTCATATCTGGTGGACCCGCAGTTTCCACAGCGCTGCTAAAATCAAACGGGGAGTTACTGCACTATACAGGAAGCAATGGTCCATGTCCTGTTGCGATGGGCGGGCTGAACTTTTTGTACTGCAGGTTCAGCAACCATAGTAGGTGAGGAAACTTCAGCAATTTTAACAGCACATGTTCCAACAGACACCACGACGCACACTAATTGAATGGCTATGGTCAGAGTTAAATCACCAAATTCAACGAACAATCTCAAACACATTTCACACCGGAGTTTTTTTCAATAAGTGAGTCCCGAATCTTTTGCCATGAAGCGCTCCGAAATTGATGTGGCAGCGCCAATTCCTGAAATGCAGCAACGCGGCATAAATTATAAAATTGATTACCCGGCTACTGGCCTTGCCATCGGAAAGTGAACCGGCAAAGAATGCTCTGGGCGATGGCGAAGTGTGCCTTGAAAACAGTGACAGCCTCAGCGTATGTATCAGCAGGTCCTAATATGGAGATGATGTGCCGCCACACACTCCCCAAGTAGTGCAGCAGTAGAGCGTGTTTGGGGCATCACTCACATCCTTAAAGCCAAATGTGAGCAGGGTATGTCTGAAAGGATTAGATTCAGCAGTTCCAGGAAACAGGTAGCTCTCCAGACAGAGAAAAAAAAAGGCAGTTGGGGGTGAAAGCAAAACTTCAGCCATCCTCGTCGCCAATGGTATGGTGCAAAAACCCGACTCCAACATGCTTAGTTAAGTGAACGAAACAGGACGTTTATCAAGAGCTTTGCACACGCCTCAAACATGTCCTCTCTGTAGCTGACTGACCATGTATCATCAACTTAGAAGCAGTAACATTTTTAAAGTGTTTCGGTGGACTTCAACCAGGGTAGGAACTTTCAGGCCAGGGCGTATGGAAAACTTTTGAAATTATATCCGCCGATATAAATTTATCCAAAGGACAGCGCTCAACGAAGCTCTGAGCAATCGGGTGCAGGTGTACGAGTCTCCCATTGGTGTTCTTTGGTCGCACACTCATCGATAGAAACTCGATTTTCTCCTTAAATCACTGGTTTCCTCAAACCTTTCACCGGTTAGAAATTCATGAAAATTTGAAATTATTGATTTTTAAAATTTATTTTCAACCAGTCATTTGGAATAAAAAATACTCAAAACACTCACCAAACTTAACAACACAGCTAATGGGAAATTTGAGCTTGTGTTTTTGCGAACAAGAACATCAATGCGCCGGACAATTTTTGTGGCAGCACATGTCAGATCATGTTCTGGGCTCCTCAGCCTCGATCTGTGTTTCCTTTTGATGCCCAACAACAATGAAAACGTTGATTCACATAACTGCTTAGTTGGAAATAACAGCAACGCTCGACATAAATTCGCAAACCGTCGTCTCGGTTCGCTTGAGACTCCGGTTGAACCCGTCGAGGGCGTCGAAGATATCGACAAGGTAGGCAATGTGGAGAACGAAGGAATGATCATCCAGGGCGGTAACAAAATCTTTACACTTGCTGCTACGATTGAAGAACTCCAGGAGCTCGTCTGCAGCTTGAAGACACATTTCATGACGTTTCTGCGGGAGAGCCAGTGCACTTCTGTATAGAAGAGGAGTAGCAATGAAGAGCAGTGCTCAGCTCTGAAATCCTCACACAGCAATTTGAACAGCCGAGTATTGAGGGTACTCGATTTCACGTTGTTGATAATTTTGACCACCAATGACAGCACGCTTCCCAGCGCCTTCGGAAGAACCTTGCATGACAGAGCAAACTGATGAATGATACAGTACATACATACAGTGTGCGGAGCCACTTCCTTGACGCGAGCTTGAAAACCGGATTTCCTCCCAACATCGCTGGTGCACCGTCCGTGGTACAGCCTTTCAAGTCGGTCCATTTCAAGCCATGCCTCTTGAAAAATAATCCACGACACGGAAGACGTCATCGGCTTTGGTAGTGGTTTTCAACACAGCATTGAACAGGAATTAGTTTTTCAAGACCTCCTTTCCAACATACCGAACAAATACAAGAATCTGTGAACAATTCGCCACATTTGTGGACTCATCAAGTCGTATGACGAATCCAACTGGAGATTCGCGAATCTCACCGACGACCTGCTCCAAAATATCAAGGACATTTCTTCAATTCGGCGGTGCTGCACTTGTGTTGGGGAGCGAAATTTGGTTCACTTTCTTTGCAACATAATTTCCAATGATAGAACGCACCATTTATTTGGCCGCTGGAGGATGAGATCTTCTCCAATAGTGCGGGTTTCTTCTACTTGGCATCATGAGTGCGACCTCGTATGAGCTTTCACTGCTGCGTCGGATTCCTGGTGAAAGCCAACACCTGAATCGAGTCGTTTCTTGAGGGATGTCTCTTTCCGCTTGGAAAAATTCAAGATCTCTTTCTTATCACCGGGGTGAGCTTTCTCCAGATGCCGGGAGAGAAGACTTATCTTCTTCAACGAGTCGTTGCCGAGTGTCTTCAGGCAAAGCACACGTTGTGGAACTTCATGTCGTTGTTGAGAATTGAAGTGAAACCAAAATTTCAAGTAATCCTCTGAATACTTGCGTTTGGGCTTGCTCATGACGCTCACGGCTGTGATCTGAAAGATGAAAAGAGATCGTATAATGAAATGAAATAATGGGAATAAATAAATCATAAAATGAATAAATCAATCAATTAAATACAGGGAAAAAGTGTCACGTCACACACAACTAATGTGCACACCAGCCAGAACACACCTAAGCTAAGAATGAGGTTGCTAGATTTCCCGTACTGTACGACAGTGGCAGAAAAACTGGACAACACATCGAAAAATCAAACGCACAACAAATTTGTCCACGACCGTACATCCTCGGGAAAATAGTGAGCGGCGGCGGAAGTCACTTCCTTCCACAGAAAAAACAAAGTGAAAAAAAAGCACAAACACCAAGGTCGTACAACCGCAGGTGTCCATGTACCAGGTGGAACCTTCAAATGTACCACTGGTTGGGAATCCCGACTTGAATTAGTCCGTGAGAGTAGATCGTGTTTCCAAGGCAAGGCATGGTTGAATAGGCCGAATCAAAATGGGCTAAGACCCCTGCGAGGCGAAGTTGGGCTGACCAAGGATAAGCTTTCATGGAAGTAAGCCTTTCATTATCTTCAAAAGGGGTGTTGGACTTCACCCAAACTCCCAATTTTCATTTACGCACTTCCGGAGTGATCCTTCAGTTACATGCAAAGGTTGGGGCCACGGGTTTCATGGTTTGGAGTTGAGGACGGACTCCACACACACACACACACACACACACACACACACACCACACACACACACAATCTTTATCCCTATTGTCACGAACTCTCTTTATAATTAATTATTTATACACACTGCTCACAGTTACCTGGACTCACCTTTCTCTGGGTCCTCTTGTGCACCAACCGAGTCCCCAAGTTCAGCGTCCATCGAAGGACTCCAGCAGGTCTATCAATAAGTCTTTCAGTGGGTCTTAACAGCGGGTCTTTCAGGTGTTCCAGCGGTTTTTCGGATGGTCTTTCAGAGGACCTCCCAGCAGGTGTTCGAGCAGGTCTTCCAGCGGGTGTTTCAAAAGGTCTCCAGCGGATGTTCAAAAGTTTCCGCAGATGTTCAAAGGTCTCTGCGGATGTTTCAAGGTCTTCAGTGGTCTTCAGCGGGTCTTTCAGGTGTTCCAGCGGGTTTTTCGGATGGTCTTTCAGAGGGCCTACCAGCAGGTGTTCGAGCAGGTCTTCCAGCGGAGTTTTCAAAAGGTCTTCCAGTGGATGTTTCAAAAGGTCTTCCAGCGGATGTTTCAAAAGGTCTTCCAGCGGAATTTTCAAAAGGTCTTCCAGCGGATGTTTCAAAAGGTCTTCCAGCGGATGTTTCAAAAGGTCTTCCAGCGGTGTTTTCAAAAGGTCTTCAGCGGGGTTTCAAAGGTCTCCAGCGATGTTTCAAAAGGTCTTCCAGCGGATGTTTCAAAAGGTCTTCCAGCGGATGTTTCAAAAGGTCTTCAGCGGGTGTTTCAAAAGGACTTCCAGAGGATGTTTCAGAAGGTCTTCTCGCGATGTTTCAGAAGTTTTCTCCAGCGATGTTTCAGAGGGCCTTCCAGCAGGTGTTCGAGCAGGTCTTCCAGTGGGTGTTTCAAAAGGTCTTCCAGCGGTGTTTCAAAAGGTCCTCCAGCGGGTTTTCAAAAGGTCTTCAGTGGGTGTTTCAGAAGGTCTTCCAGCGGATGTTTCAGAGGGCCTTCCAGCAGGTGTTCGAGCAGGTTTTCCAGCAGGTGTTCGAGCAGGTCTTCCAATGGGTCTTTCAGTAGGTCTTCCAGCGGGTCTTCCAGCGGGTCTTCGAGCAGGTCTTCCAGCCGGTCTTCCAGCAGGTCTTCGAGCAGGTCTTCCAGCAGTCCTCCCCTCTCAACGTCTCCTCCACGGACAGGTATGATGGTCCGTCCCGATCTTCGCACCGAACGGCACGACTCCATGTACCGACAGAGCTCTGCGTACATGTGTTAGGTGAACTTTCGTGCGGACAATGAACATAGTCGAACCCTCACCGGATTGGGCTCAGCGCGGGCACAAAGACTCCGAGGATCTCGACCCCGAGACCCTAACGCGGCTCGGAGAGACTCCTCCGTTAACCCTGCATCTCCAGCCAGGCCGGGAGTTCACCGAGGCCGCCCCGACCTATCGTCCTGTCCATGGTCCCTCGGTTACACCGTG
>CM068952.1:200813077-200842387 GCA_035128595.1 Eptatretus atami
GAGGAGTCTCTCCGAGCCGCGGTTAAGGGTCTCGGGGTCGAGATCCTCGGAGGTCTTTGTGCCCGCGCTGAGCCCAATCCGGTGAGGGTTCGACTATGTTCATTGTCCGCACGAAAGTTCACCTACACCATGTACGCAGAGCTCTGTCGGTACATGGAGTCGTGCCGTGCGGTGCGAAGATCGGGACGGACCATCATACCTGTCCGTGGAGGAGACGTTGAGAGGGGAGGACCTGCTGGAAGACCTGCTCGAAGACCTGCTGGAAGACCGGCTGGAAGACCTGCTCGAAGACCCGCTGGAAGACCCGCTGGAAGACCTACTGAAAGACCCACTGGAAGACCTGCTCGAACACCTGCTGGAAAACCTGCTCGAACACCTGCTGGAAGGCCCTCTGAAACATCCGCTGGAAGACCTTCTGAAACACCCACTGGAAGACCTTTTGAAAACCCGCTGGAGGACCTTTTGAAACACCCGCTGGAAGACCTTTTGAAACACCCACTGGAAGACCTGCTCGAACACCTGCTGGAAGGCCTCTGAAACATCCGCTGGAAGACCTTCTGAAACATCGGAGAAGACCTTCTGAAACATCCTCTGGAAGTCCTTTTGAAACACCGCTGGAAGACCTTTTGAAACATCCGCTGGAAGACCTTTTGAAACATCCGCTGGAAGACCTTTTGAAACATCCGCTGGAAGACCTTTTGAAACACCCGCTGGAAGACCTTTTGAAACATCCGCTGGAAGACCTTTTGAAACATCCGCTGGAAGACCTTTTGAAACATCCGCTGGAAGACCTTTGAAATATCCGCTGGAAGACCTTTTGAAACATCCGCTGGAAGACCTTTTGAAACATCCACTGGAAGACCTTTTGAAACTCCCGCTGGAAGACCTGCTCGAACACCTGCTGGTAGGCCCTCTGAAAGACCATCCGAAAAACCCGCTGGAACACCTGAAAGACCCGCTGGACAGCCACTGAAGACCTTTTGAAACACCCGCTGGAAGACCTGCTCGAACACCTGCTGGAAGGTCCTCTGAAAGACCATCCGAAAAACCCGCTGGAACACCTGAAAGACCCGCTGTAAGACCCACTGAAAGACTTATTGATAGACCTGCTGGAGTCCTTCGGATGGACGCTGAACTTGGGGACTCGGTTGGTGCACAAGAGGACCCAGAGAAAGGTGAGTCCAGGTAACTGTGAGAGTGTGTATAATAATTAATTATAAAGAGAGTTCGTGACAATAGGGTAAAGATGTGTGTGTGTGTGTGTGTGTGTGTGTGTGTGTGTGTGTGTGTGTGTGAGTCCGTCCTCAACTCCAAAACCATGAAACCTGTGGCAACTTTGCATGTAAACTGAAGGATCACTCCGGAAGTGCGTAAATGAAAATTGGGAGTTTGGGTGAAGTCCAACACCCCTTTTGAAGATAATGAAAGGCTTACTTCCATGAAAGGCTTATCCTTGGTCAGCCCAACTTCGCCTCGCAGGGGTCTTAGCCGCCATTTTGATTCGGCCTATTCAACCATGCCTTGCCTTGGAAACACGATCTACTCTCACGGACTAATTCAAGTCGGGATTCCCAACCAGTGGTACATTTGAAGGTTCCACCTGGTACATGGACACCTGCGGTTGTACGACCTTGGTGTTTGTGCTTTTTTTTCACTTTGTTTTTTCTGTGGAAGGAAGTGACTTCCGCCGCCGCTCACTATTTTCCCGAGGATGTACGGTCGTGGACAAATTTGTTGTGCGTTTGATTTTTCGATGTGTTGTCCAGTTTTCTGCCACTGTCGTACAGTACGGGAAATCTAGCAACCTCATTCTTAGCTTAGGTGTGTTCTGGCTGGTGTGCACATTAGTTGTGTGTGACGTTGACACTTTTTCCCTGTATTTAATTGATCGATTTATTCATTTTTATGATTTATTTATTCCCATTATTTCATTTCATTATACGATCTCATTTCATCTTTCAGATCACAGCCGTGAGCGTCATGAGCAAGCCCAAACGCAAGTATTCAGAGGATTACTTGAAATTTGGTTTCACTTCAATTCTCAACAACGACATGAAGTTCCACAACGTGTGCTTTGCCTGAAGACACTCGGCAACGACTCGTTGAAGATAAGTCTTCTCTCCCGGCATCTGGAGAAATCTCACCCCGGTGATAAGAAAAGAGATCTTGAATTTTTCCAAGCGGAAAGAGACATCCCTCAAGAAACGACTCGATTCAGGTGTTGGCTTTCACCAGCAATCCGACGCAGCAGTGAAAGCTTCATACGAGGTCGCACTCATGATTGCCAAGTAGAAGAAACCCCGCACTATTGGAGAAGATCTCATCCTCCCAGCGGCCAAATAAATGGTGCGTTCTATCATTGGAAATTATGTTGCAAAGAAAGTGAACCAAATTTCGCTCCCCAACAACACAGTGCAGCACCGCCGAATTGAAGAAATGTCCTTGGATATTTTGGAGCAGGTCGTCGGTGAGATTCGCGAATCTCCAGTTGGATTCGTCATACGACTTGATGAGTCCACAAATGTGGCGAATTGTTCACAGATTCTTGTATTTGTTCGGTATGTTGGAAAGGAGGTCTTGAAAAACTAATTCCTGTTCAATGCTGTGTTGAAAACCACTACCAAAGCCGATGACGTCTTCCGTGTCGTGGATTCATTTTTCAAGAGGCATGGCTTGAAATGGACCGACTTGAAAGGCTGTACCACGGACGGTGCACCAGCGATGTTGGGAGGGAAATCCGGTTTTCAAGCTCGCGTCAAGGAAGTGGCTCCGCACACTGTATGTATGTACTGTATCATTCATCAGTTTGCTCTGTCATGCAAGGTTCTTCCGAAGGCGCTGGGAAGCGTGCTGTCATTGGTGGTCAAAATTATCAACAACGTGAAATCGAGTACCCTCAATACTCGGCTGTTCAAATTGCTGTGTGAGGATTTCAGAGCTGAGCACTGCTCTTCATTGCTACTCCTCTTCTATACAGAAGTGCACTGGCTCTCCCGCAGAAACGTCATGAAATGTGTCTTCAAGCTGCAGGACGAGCTCCTGGAGTTCTTCAATCGTAGCAGCAAGTGTAAAGATTTTGTTACCGCCCTGGATGATCATTCCTTCGTTCTCCACATTGCCTACCTTGTCGATATCTTCGACGCCCTCGACGGGTTCAACCGGAGTCTTCAAGCGACCGAGACGACGGTTTGCGAATTTATGTCGAGCGTTGCTGTTATTTCCAACTAAGCAGTTATGTGAATCAACGTTTTCATTGTTGTTGGGCATCAAAAGGAAACACAGATCGAGGCTGAGGAGCCCAGAACATGATCTGACATGTGCTGCCACAAAAATTGTCCGGCGCATTGATGTTCTTGTTCGCAAAAACACAAGCTCAAATTTCCCATTAGCTGTGTTGTTAAGTTTGGTGAGTGTTTTGAGTATTTTTTATTCCAAATGACTGGTTGAAAATAAATTTTAAAAATCAATAATTTCAAATTTTCATGAATTTCTAACCGGTGAAAGGTTTTGAGGAAACCAGTGATTTAAGGAGAAAATCGAGTTTCTATCGATGAGTGCGACCAAAGAACACCAATGGGAGACTCGTACACCTGCACCCGATTGCTCAGAGCTTCGTTGAGCGCTGTCCTTTGGATAAATTACTTATCCGGCGGATATAATTTCAAAAGTTTTCCATACGCCCTGGCCTGAAAGTTCCTACCCTGGTTGAAGTCCACCGAAACACTTTAAAAATGTTACTGCTTCCTAAGTTGATGATACATGGTCAGTCAGCTACAGAGAGGACATGTTTGAGGGCGTGTGCAAAGCTCTTGATAAACGTCCTGTTTCGTTCACTTAACTAAGCATGTTGGAGTCGGGTTTTTGCACCATACCATTGGCGACGAGGATGGCTGAAGTTTTGCTTTCACCCCCAACTGCCTTTTTTTTTCTCTGTCTGGAGAGCTACCTGTTTCCTGGAACTGCTGAATCTAATCCTTTCAGACATACCCTGCTCACATTTGGCTTTAAGGATGTGAGTGATGCCCACAAACACGCTCTACTGCTGCACTACTTGGGGAGTGTGTGGCGGCACATCATCTCCATATTAGGACCTGCTGATACATACGCTGAGGCTGTCACTGTTCTCAAGGCACACTTCGCCATCGCCCAGAGCATTCTTTGCCGGTTCACTTTCCGATGGCAAGGCCAGTAGCCGGGTGAATCAATTTTATAATTTATGGCCGCGTTGCTGCATTTCAGGAATTGGCGCTGCCACATCAATTTCGGAGCGCTTCATGGCAAAATGATTCGGGACTCACTTATTGAAAAAAACCCTCCGGTGTGAAAGTGTGTTTGAGATTGTTCGTTGAATTTGGTGATTTAACTCTGACCATAGCCATTCAATTAGTGTGCGTCGTGGTGTCTGTTGGAACATGTGCTGTTAAAATTGCTGAAGTTTCCTCACCTACTATGGTTGCTGAACCTGCAGTACAAAAAGTTCAGCCCGCCCCATCGCAACAGGACATGGACCATTGCTTCCCTGTATAGTGCAGTAACTCCCCGTTTGATTTTAGGCAGCGCTGTGGAAACTGCGGGTCCACCAGATATGAGGCTTATGTCACTCCTCCCATCAGGTTGTGTAACTCTGCCCTTGAGGCAGCTCCTGCCCAGCAACCACACCCAACTCCAGCCAAAATCCACACTGCTCTCCAGCCCTACTGGCCTGATGATGCGCTGTGTATTTCTAGGATGTCTGCCTACCCTTGCTCCTAGGGTGGGCACTCGGGCCTCTGTGTCTGCTTAATTTCAACACCGACAAGTGGTTCTTTTCGCACATACCACTACAGCGCTCCTACACCACTCTCAGCGGTTATGGATAGGCCAGTTTTGAAGTCCTAGGTTCTCTGCAGCTCTCAGTGCGCTACAGTACCAGGTCTCTGCAGGTATTCCCATTCCACATCATGCACAAGGGGGCCAACTTCCTGGGTGTTGACCGCTTCATGAGGTTTGACTGCTCTTTCACCACAACTGCAACACGGACATCCTACAGGTTGCTTTTCCCCAGCGGTGGAAATGGCCGGCACTGTTTGATGGCCTGGGCTGCCTCTACACCTCTCAGCCTTCAATCACTTGTCCAAAGTTGACCCCGTTATTGAGCCCAACAATGACACCCACCCCTTGGATCTCCAACCTTGTAAAAGCGAAAATGACAAGTCAGGAGGACTTCACATTTGTGTGGATGTGTACTCCGTGAATACCTCCATAATCCTGGATAAATACACATTTCTGACAATGGAAGAGCACACCACCCATTTGTACGGCTTCACAATCTTCAGAATACTAGACTTGCGACAAAACTTATCCACTCCTACGTTCTGACCTATCCCTTATTCTTCCCCATATCCCTTATTTGTCCATCTTCCTGTACTTTATCCCTTAATCCTGCTGTTGGTGTGCTTTCACCACTCTTTCTTGTGTTCCTTTTGTTCTGTTATGTCCTGATCTATTCCATGTTCTCGCTCCTCCATGAGCCTCAACTTTGTATTCAACAAAAGGCTACGACCTCCATGTTGTCCAACACACTAGCAGCATGGACCTCACTGCTTTCATCACACACATACTGGCTACGTTTGCTTCACCCACTTGATTTTCATTCTGAGCTTGGCTCCCTGATGTTTCCAGAAGATCATGCCCTCCACTATCACCAGCATCTCAGGAATGTCACTCTACCTGGATGACATTGTGGTGCACAGCCACAATTCCTCCATTCATGACTAGCACCTCTGCCAGGTGTTCCGCATGCTGGCCCAGCACAACCTCACGCTCGACGAGAGGTGTGTCTTTGCTGACCGGGAGACCCAGAGATAGAGTTTGTAGGGTTCTGTCCGTCAGCCACGGCACCTCTCTACAACTCAGATGCGATCCACGGTGTTCCAGATCCTACATCCTCCCCACAATTTGCCTCCTTTCTTGCCATCCTTTGTACTTTGCGTGGATCACCAGGCTCTTACAGCGTTGATGTCCACCTCAGGCATGGGATGCAGACGCTCTGACTGTAGAAGGGTGGATCGCCTATAACAGTACACCTTCAACCTTCACTTCACCCCGAGCAGAGACAATGTGGTGGTAGACCTGCTCTCCAGAGCTGATATCGCTACAGAACTTGCTGGCCAGCTGGAGGCCACGGAGGACTATTTGATACAGCTGCTGCACACCCCTTTTCAAGCTGTGATTTCCCTCCCCGAACTCCACAGGTGGTGGTGGATGACCCACCTCTTTCTGCACCCTGCGCTCCTACATCATAGGTGGCTGGCCTACCAGGGTGCCTGACAAGCTAGCACCATTCACCAGGTTCAGATATGAGCTGTAATGCTGGAACGACACCTGTGAGGCTTGGGGTGACTTCACAGTCATACCATGCACTCTGCATGCATGAGTGCCTTCTGCGGCACATGAGGGATAACAAAACATTGTCAGATTTGAAGCAGTGGTGCCGGCACCTTGTGTGGTGGCCTTGTGTTGACCATGATGTTGAGGTAATGGTCAGGGACTGCACAGCCTGTCTGCTCATCGGGAAAACTGGCCACTTGCTCTACCACCCCTGCAACCGCTGACCTGGGAGCACCTGTAGATGGTCATCTGTGGGGAAATCCATGTCATATACCATCACTAGCGTTACCTCGTGGTCATCTCAACTCCATGCAAATGGCCTGAAGTGTTTCTGGTTGAATCAATCACCTCCCAGACGATATAATCAATATCCTGGACAATGTAATCTCCTGTCGGGAGTTGCCTCAAGTCTTTACAACAGATAATGGGCAAGAGTTCAACTCTGCCAAGTTCTCCGCTTTCCTCAGCGACAGGGGGATCAAGCACATCCGCACAGTCATCTACCACACGCACATCAACAGGGGAGTTGAGAAGTTTATTCAAACGCTTAAGAATGGCGCCCGAGTGCCCCTGGCCCAAGGTTACGCATTCAAGTCAGCTTTCCTCCAGACCCTCCTTCACTACGGAGCGACCCAGCACATCACCATTAAAATGTCTGATAATTTTTTTCATACCATGATGTAATTCCTTTTGAGACAACCATTGTACCAAAAGTTGTTTAATACAAATCTTGTTTTTGGTATCGGATTAGAAGTTAATTTTGAGCACTTTAACCCCTGACAAAGAACTGATTCATTTTTGTTACTGTTTTTTTTTTTGAACCACCTTGACAGGGAGACCACCACAGTTCATGAGGAGCATGTGCTCTCACACCTTCGGTACGGAGGCCGCGGTTCAGATGCACATGGAGAGACACCAACCTGTTTCCAGCGATAAAAAGTACAAATGCATTCATTGTCCTTACAGTACGGATGACAAAAGTAATTTCCTGTTCCACACTCGGATGCATATGGGAGAGAGGCCTTTTTGTGTGATGTATGTGGTAAGGGATTCAATCAAGCAGGGCACTGTGAGCAACATGAACGAATTCACAGAGGTGAACGTCCCTACGAGTGCACGGCCTGCACATAAGCGTTCTCGCATGAGTCGGCTTTTTGCCAGCACACCTGAACCCACACCGGGGAGCGGCCGTACAAACGTGCCGTTTGTGGTAAAACGTTCAATTTCCTTTCTATTACTCCTAAGGCGGCCATTTTGAATTTTAAAATGGCGGCCCTAATTTTCTGTTTTTGGTCGTATCTTTGCAGTCGGACTACATAAAAGGATTTTTTCATTATATTTGTGATTCCGTACTTTTAACAACGAAAATATTATGTACTTTTATATGTGGATAATATATTAATATTAACTATATATTTACATTCATTATATTTGTTTTGTGGTTAGGGTAATAGCCTAGTGTGGGTTTTGCCACACCCAACACTAAGTGTTGGCTTAGTGGTTAGGGTGGCTGGCTTGGTAAGCTGGGGTCCTGAGTTCGAGCCCTGTTTGCCGCTGAATTAACACCAGGTGGAGTTGACTCAGCCTGTCATCCTTTTGAGGTCGGCGAAATGAGTACCAGTGTACTGGTATAGTGGCACAGCATCAGCGGCACAGCCGTGCTCCAACAAAATGATAGCTGCCATCCGCAAGAAGAAGCACATAATTCAGCTGCATGCAATAACATCAAAGTATCTGCTTCCCTTTGTGTGCTGACATCTGTCGATGGAAGAGAGTTTTCGTCATTGGTTTGAACATGAAGACGTGTTACTGTGGCCAATGATGTGTCAAGTTGCAGAGTTTTTAGAGCAAGGTATAAAGTCAGTGAATCTTTTGTGTTGATTGCCATGAATGCCTTTGAATCTTTGATAGGTGTAGCATCAACAAGACAAAATACACAAGTCGATGTCTCTGAAGTTTGGCCATTGAGCACACCACATCCTTCAAAGAATTATGTCGAATGTAGTTGTCAAACATCAATCGACTTCACGTCTCCTACACCTCGCTTTTTATGACCCTTGTGAAGACATCACCAAATTCTTTGCAGGTTTTCGGTCTTTCTGATGACATAACTTCATGAACAAGTGACATGCCATCAATCACTAGGTAGGTGTTGTCAAAGTTTCCAGTTACTGCATCTTTGTCGATTTCATCTTCATCTTGGAATGGTAGTTCTTCCAAGAAATGTAGCACTTCACTTTTACTTGCACAAAAAAAATGAGGGATCCATTAGAGTTCATAACGTTCGGATTGACTGCTGTGAATTTTCAATTTGGAACCACTTCTTCAAGATCTACTTGACGATTTGACTGATATAATTAGCATTCAGGAAAACAGTGTATTTGTTTCTTTCAGGTCCATGCTACCTTTAGCATCTTTCAGCTTGATAGACTTGCAGGCATCACCCTGGTTGAGGAACTTTTCTTTCTTAATTGGATCCCATAAATTTGTAGGCCCGCAGATCCGCTGCTCAATGAAGGATTGAAGTGCACGTTGTCCACGTTTTTCCATGTTCAGGATATCTCAATGTTCTCAGGCAGCATCTGCTTCGTCATGATGTTGTGAAGCCTGGGCGATGTGCCAGCAAAAGGGTTGCAAGATTCCAATACTGCCAGTAGCTAGTTAACACATTTTCTTCTATGAATGGATTGGGCCGACGTCTAGTGGTGATGCCGAGCACCGACTGCCGTTGTCATGCCATTCATGTCTTCAGTCTCTTTTGTGAGACTCACCAGTTCTGGAGCACATAAACAGAACTTCAGGAGTGTGGTAGGCTGATTAGTTATTCCTTTCAAACCATGTTAGGACATCTTTTCTTACATAATGAGCAATAACACAACTCCTCCTCCTTCGTATGCAGCACCGGGCTGCAGGTAGCATCATTTGCTGAGGGCACAGTTGTGCCACTGATGCAATGCCCCTATCATCAGTACACTGGTACTCATTTCACCGACCTCAGAAGGATGACAGCTGAGTCAACCCCAACTGGTATTAATTTAACAGCCGACAGGGGCTCAAACTCAGGACCCTAAGGTCCCAAGCCAGCCACCCAACCACTTCTTCTTGTGCATGGCAGCTTGGCTGCCGGGTAGCTATCAATTTGTTGGGGCATGGCTGTGCTGCTGATGCTGTGCCCCCATACCAGTACACTGGTATTCATTTCACCGACGTCAGAAGGATGACAGGCTGAGTCAACCCCATCTGGTGTTAATTCAGTGGCCAACAGGGCTCAAACTCAGGACCCTAGAATCCCAAGCCAGCCACCTGAACCGCTAAGCCAACACCAGACTTGCCAATTATATGCTCAGGGAAAGACTGTTCACATCATGACTCAGGACACCGATGTCCTTGTATTGGCTTTTAGGGGATTGCCTCAGCTTGGGCAACGAACAGCAATGATCTTAGGAACACGACAGCGACAGAGAACGGTCTTGTTAAAACCAATCTATGACAGTCCAGGAGCATCAAAAACTGCAGCTCTTCCAGGCTTCCACTGCATAACTGTATGCGATACTTGTGGACAAATTTTTATCAAGGGAACGAGAACTGCTTTTAAAATATTCTGGGAATATGAAACATCAGCGATCCAGTCACTGACAGAACTTGGAACTGAGGAAGTGCCATCCCAAAGTGTCATCTCTGGATGTGAACAGTTTTTTTTTTTTACCAGTTGATGAGTACAAAAAAGAGCAAGAAAAAACAGTCAGAAACCTCAGAGGGGATCGCTTAAGGAAGCAATCAGGGGATAGACAAAATTCCACCAGCATCAGGTGCATGGTGCGAGCACATCCTTCGAGCTCACATGCAAGCTTTCATCTGGAACCAGGAAAAAGTGCTTCATCCAAGGGACCTAGATACGTACCAGCTTGGCTGGACACAAGCATCATCAGATGGTAAATTGGTTCCGATGCTATCCGAGTTACTTGCCGCAGCATTTTCTGTTGTTGAGCTTGTCAAATCAAGGGAAGCGTGAACCGTCCTTCCATTTATGTGGAACGGTTTCTCTGTATGCAACTTTTAACACAGGGATTGAAAATTCGTTTCTCAGATTATTTTTGGACGAAAGGCAGGACTGTGTTGGTTCAAACATGTGGAGTGGGGAGGATGGGTGGTAGAGTGTCCATGCGGTGCTGGGAGAGGTGTAACATAGCGATAGCGTTTGCTTTCGAAGAAGGGTGTGAGGTGCGAATCAGTACCTCGCCCACATGGGGATGGAGGGTAGTTGTTCATAGCTCTTTCAATGTTGATGCTCTTTGTGTGTCTAAAGTAGACGATTAGGGGTTCATCGAGATTGAGAGAAAAGATTGTGTGAGTTCGTATGGAGCTGTGGTGCGCTGGAAACCTCACTCTTGTATTTGGCTTGCTTCCCGCCATCTGCCTCGGACCAGCGCAACTCATACCAGGCCAGCGCAACTTGCCTCAGCTTCTTAGCTCCTTGGCAGCACAAGCTCCTTGGTCGGCAGCTTCGTCCAGACAAGATCCCAGCGCACGTGAACAGCCATGTACTGCTCTGGCACTCTGGCTTTTATTCCTCCCATGCCAGGTGTGGTTTTGAGAGGGCAACTTCACTCCAACACCCTTTGTTCCCACGTGGGGTGTTGGGTGGAAAGGGTCACCACCCGCTCTCTGAACCCCCCTGTCCCCCACGCGGCCAGTTCTCATTGGCTCCTACTCACTGAGTCCTTCTCTTAGGGCAAACTCGTGCTGCCGCAATGACAATGTCACAAGGATGGCAGTCACATCTACCACCATGGCGAACACCGCGCCGCAGCAATGGTGATACTATGAAGATGGTAGCCAAGTAGCGAGGATGTCTTGAGGATAACATTTCCGGTTCTGGGTTTGGAGCGTTGGCAGGTCTCCTTGGGGGCTCCCTGCTGACGATCTCAAAGTTAAGGCCTTGCCTTGGAAACACGATCCTAACTCTCGACGGACTAATTCAAGTCGGGATCCAACGCAGTGGTACATTTGAGGTTCCACCTGGTACATGGACACCTGCGTTGGTACGACCTTGGTGTTTGTGCTTTTTTCACTTTGTTTTTTTCTGGTGGAATGGAAGTGACTTCCGCGCGCCGCTCACGTATTTGTTCCCGAGGATGTACGGTGTGGGACTAAATTTGTTGTGCGTTTGATTTTCGATGTGTTGTCACAGTTTTCTGGCCACTGTCGTAGCAGTACGGGAAATCTTAAGCACCTCATTCTCTTAGCTTAGGTGTGTTCTGGCTGGTGTGACATTAGTTGTGTGTGACGTTGACATTTTTCCTGTATTTAATTGATCGATTTATTCATTTTTAATGATTTATTTTATTGCATTATTTTCATTTCATTATACGATCTCATTTCATCTTTCAGATCACAGCCGTGAGCGTCATGAGCAGGCCCAACGCAAGTATTCAGGAGGATTAACTTGAAATTTGGTTTCACTTCAATTCTGCAACAACGACATGAAGTGTCCAGCAACGTGTGCTTGCCTGAAGACACTCGCATACGACTCGTTGAAGATAGTCTCTCTCACGCGGCATCTTGGAGAAATCTCACCCCGGTGATAAGAAAAGAGATTTGAATTTTTCCAAAGCGGAAAGAGACATCCTCAAGAAAGACTCATCGTGTTGGCTTTCACCAAGCAATCGCGACGCAGCAGTGAAAGCTTCATACGAGGTCGCACTCATGATTGTTCCAAGGTAGAAGAACCGCACTATTGGAGAAGATCTCATCTCCAGCGGCCAAATAAATTGGTGCGTTCTAATCATTGGAATTATTGTTGCACAGAAAGTGAACCAAATTTCGCTCCCCACAACAACACAGTGCAGCAGCGCCGATGAAGAAATGTCTTGGATATTTTGGAGCAGGTCGTCGGTGAGATTCGCGAATCTCCAGTGGATTGCGTCATAACTCATTGATGAGTCCACAATGTGGGCGAATTGTTTCACAGATTCTTGTATTTGTTCGGTATGGTTGGAAAGGAGGTCTTGAAAACTAATCTGTTCAATGCTAGTGTTGAAAACCCACTAGCCAAGCCGAATGGACGTTCTTCCGTGTGCGTGGATTCATTTTTCAAGTAGGATGGCTTTTGAAATGGACCGACTTGAAAGCTTGTAGCCACGGACGGTGCACCAGCGATGTTGGAGGGAAATCCGGTTTTCAAGCCTCGCGTCAAGGAAGTGCTCCGTACACTGTATGTAGTACGTATATTCATCAGTTTGCTCTGTCATCGCAAAGGTTCTTCCGAAGGCGCTGGGAAGCGGTGCTGTCTTGGTGTCAAAATATAACACGTGAATCGAGTAACGCCTCAATTACTCGGCTGTTCAAATGCTGTGTGGGATTTCAGAGCTGAGCACTGCTCTTCATTGCCTACTCCTCTTCTAATACAGAAGTGCACTGGCTCTCCCGCGTAACGTCATGAAATGTGTTTCAAGCTGCAGTGAACGAGCTCCTGGAGTTCTTCAATCGTCGAGCAAGTGTAAAGATTTTTTACCGCCTGGATGATCATATCCTTTCGTCTCCACATTGCTACCATTGTTCGATATCTTCGACGCCTCGACGGGTTCAACCGGAGTCTTCAAGCGAGCCGAGACGACGGTTTGCGAATTTATGTCGAGCGTTGCTGTTATTTCCAACTAAGCAGTTATGTGAATCAACGTTTTCATTGTTGTTGGGCATCAAAAGGAAACACAGATCGAGGCTGAGGAGCCCAGAACAGATCTGACATGTGCTGCCACAAATTGTCCGGCGGCATTGATGTTCTTGTTCGCAAAAACACAAAGCTCAAATTTCCCATTAGCTGTGTTGTTAAGTTTGGTGAGTGTTTGAGTATTTTTTATTCCAAATGACTGGTTGAAAATAAATTTTAAAAAATCAATAATTTCAAATTTTCATGAATTTCCTAAACCGGTGAAAGGTTTTGAGGAAACCAGTGATTTAAGGAGAAAATCGAGTTTCTATCGATGAGTGCGACCAAAGAACACCATGGGAGACTCGTACACCTGCACCCGATTGCTCAGAGCTTCGTTGAGCGCTGTCCTTGGATAAATTACTTATCCGGCAGATATAATTTCAAAAGTTTTCCATACGCCTGGCCTGAAAGTTCCTACCCTGGTTGAAGTCCACCGAAACACTTTAAAAATGTTACTAGCTTCCTAAGTTGATGATACATGGTGCAGTCAGCTACAGAGAGGACATGTTTTGAGGGCGTGTTGCAAGCTCTTGATAAACGTCCTGTTTCGTTCACTTAACTAAGCATGTTGGAGTCGGGTTTTTGGCACCATACCATTGGCGACGAGGATGGCTGAAGTTTGCTTTCACCCCCAACTGCCTTTTTTTTTTCTCTGTCTGGAGAGCTACCTGTTTCCTGGAAACTGCTGAATCTAATCCTTTCAGACATACCCTGCTCACATTTGGCTTTAAGGATGTGAGTGATGCCCACAAACACGCTCTACTGCTGCACTACTTGGGGAGTGTGTGGCGGCACATCATCTCCATATTAGGACCTGCTGATACATACGCTGAGGCTGTCACTGTTCCTCAAGGCACACTTCGCCATCGCCCCAGAGCATTCTTTGCGGTTAACTTTCCGATGGCTAAGGCAGTAGCCGGGTGAATCAATTTTATAATTTATGGCCGCGTTGCTGCATTTCAGGATTGGCGCTGCACAATCAATTTCGGAGCGCTTCATGGCAAAATGATTCGGGACTCACTTATTGATAAAAAAACGCCTCCGGTGTGAAAGATGTGTTTGAGATTTGTTCGTTGAATTTGGTGATTTAACTCTGACATAGCCATTCATTAGTGGCGTCGTGGTGTCTGTTGGAACATGTGCTGTTAAAATTGCTGAAGTTTCCTCACCTACTATGGTTGCTGAACCTGCAGTACAAAAGTTCAGCCCGCCCCATCGCAACAGGACATGGACCATTGCTTCCCTGTATAGTGCAGTAACTCCCCGTTTGAATTTTAGGCAGCGCTGTGGAAACTGCGGGTCCACCAGATATGAGGCTTATGTCACTCCTCCCATCAGTTGTGTAACTCTGCCTTGAGGCAGCTCCTGCCCAGCAACCACACCAACCAGCCAAATCCACACTGCTCTCCAGCCCTACTGGCCTGATGATGCGCTGTGTATTTCTAGGATGTCTGCCTACCCTTGCTCCTAGGGTGGGCACTCGGGCCTCTGTGTCTGCTTAATTTCAACACCGACAAGTGGTTCTTTTCGCACATACCACTACAGCGCTCCTACACCACTCCTCAGCGGTTATGGATAGGCCAGTTTTGAAGTCCTAGGTTCTCTGCAGCTCTCAGTGCGCTACAGTACAGGTCTCTGCAGGTATTCCCATTCCACATCATGCACAAGGGGCCAACTTCCTGGGTGTTGACCGCTTCATGAGGTTTGACTGCTCTTTCACCACAACTGCAAACACGGACATCCTACAGGTTGCTTTTTCCCAGCGGTGGAAATGGCCGGCACTGTTTGATGGCCTGGGCTGCCTCTACACCTCTCAGCCTTCAATCACTTGTCGCAAAGTTGACCCGTTATTGAGCCCAACAATGACACCCACCCCTTGGATCTCCAACCTTGTAAAAGCGAAAATGACAAGTCAGGAGGACTTCACATTTGTGTGGATGTGTACTCCGTGAATACCTCCATAATCTGGATAAATACACATTTCTGACAATGGAAGAGCACACCACCCATTTGTACGGCTTCACAATCTTCAGAATACTAGACTTGCGACAAAACTTATCCACTCCTACGTTCTGACCTATCCCTTATTCTTCCCCATATCCCTTATTTGTCCATCTTCCTGTACTTTACCCTTAATCCTGCTGTTGGTGTGCTTTCACCACTCTTTCTTGTGTTCCTTTTTGTTCTGTTATGTCCTGATCTATTCCATGTTCTCGCTCCTCCATGAGCCTCAACTTTGTATTCAACAAAGGCTACGACCTCCATGTTGTCCCAACACACTAGCAGCATGGACCTCACTGCTTTCATCACAACACATACTGGCTACGTTTGCTTCACCCACTTGATTTTCATTCTGAGCTTGGCTCCCTGATGTTTCCAGAAGATCATGCCCTCCACTATCACCAGCATCAGGAATGTCACTCTACCTGGATGACATTGTGGTGCACAGCCACAATTCCTCCATTCATGATAGCACCTCTGCCAGGTGTTCCGCATGCTGGCCCAGACAACCTCACGCTCGACGAGAGGTGTGTCTTTGCTGACCGGGAGACCCAGAGATAGAGTTTGTAGGGTTCTGTCCGTCAGCCACGGCACCTCTTACAACTCAGATGCGATCCACGGTGTTCCAGATCTACATTCTCCCACAATTTGCCTCCTTTCTTGCCATCGCTTTGTACTTTGCGGATCACCAGGCTCTTACAGCGTTGATGTCACCTCAGGCATGGGATGCAGACGCTCTGACTGTAGAAGGGTGGATCGCCTATAACAGTAACACCTTCAACCTTCACTTCACCCCGAGCAGAGACAATGTGGGTGGTAGACCTGCTCTCCAGAGCTGATATCGCTACAGAACTTGCTGGCCAGCTGGAGGCCACGGAGAGACTATTTGATACAGCTGCTGCACACCCCTTTTCAAGCTGTGATTTCCCCCCGAACTCCACAGGTGGTGGTGGATGACCCACCTCTTTCTGCACCGTGCGCTCCTACATCATAGGTGGCTGGCCTACCAGGGTGCCTGACAAGCTAGCACCATTCACCAGGTTCAGATATGAGCTGTAATGCTGGAACGACACCTGTGAGGCTTGGGGTGACTTCACAGTCATACCATGCACTCTGCATGCATGAGTGCCTTCTGCGGCACATGAGGGATAACAAACATTGTCAGATTTGAAGCAGTGGTGCGGCACTTGTGTGGTGGCCTTGTGTTGACCATGATGTTGAGGTAATGGTCAGGGACTGCACAGCCTGTCTGCTCATCGGGAAAACTGGCCACTTGCTTCTACCACCCCTGCAACCGCTGACCTGGGAGCACCTGTAGATGGTCATCTGTGGGGAAATCCATGTCATATACCATCACTAGCGTTACCTCGTGGTCATCTCAACTCCATGCAAATGGCCTGAAGTGTTTCTGGTTGAATCAATCACCTCCCAGACGATATAATCAATATCCTGGACAATGTAATCTCCTGTCGGGAGTTGCCTCAAGTCTTACAACAGATAATGGGCAAGAGTTCAACTCTGCCAAGTTCTCCGCTTTCCTCAGCGACAGGGGATCAAGCACATCCGCACAGTCATTCTACCAAACGCACATCACCAGGGGAGTTGAGAAGTTTATTCAAAACGCTTAAGAATGGCGCCCGAGTGCCCCTGGCCCAAGGTAACGCATTCAAGTCAGCTTTCCTCCAGACCCTCCTTCACTACGGAGGACCCAGCACATCACCATTAAATGTCTGATAATTTTTTTCATACCATGATGTAATTCCTTTTGAGACAACCATTGTACAAAAGTTGTTTAATACAAATCTTGTTTTTGGTATCGGATTAGAAGTTAATTTTGAGCACTTTAACCCTGACAAAGACTGATTCATTTTTGTTACTGTTTTTTTTTTTGAACCACCTTGACAGGGAGACCACCACAGTTCATGAGGAGCATGTGCTCTCACACCTTCGGTACGGAGGCCGCGGTTCAGATGCACATGGAGAGACACCACACTGTTTCCAGCGATAAAAAGTAAAAATGCATTCATTGTCCTTACAGTACGGATGACAAAAGTAATTTCCTGTTCCACACTCGGATGCATATGGGAGAGGCCTTTTTGTGTGTGTTGTGGTAGGGATTCAATCAAGCAGGCACTGTGAGCAACATGAACGAATTCACAGAGGTGACGTCCTACGAGTGCACGGCTGCACATAAGCTTCTCGCTGAGTCGGTTTTGCCAGCACACCTGACCCACACCGGGGAGCGGCCGTACAACGTGCCGTTTGTGGTAAAACGTTCAATTTCCTTTCTATTACTCCTAAGGCGGCCATTTGAATTTAAAAATGGCGCCCTAATTTTCTGTTTTTGGTCGTATCTTTGCAGTCGGACTACATAAAAGGATTTTTCATTATATTTGTGATTCCGTACTTTTAACAACGAAAATATATGTACTTTTATATGTGGATAATATATTAATATTAACTATATATTTACATTCATTATATTTGTTTTGTGGTTAGGGTAATAGCCTAGTGTGGGTTTTGCCACACCCACACTAAGTGTTGGCTTAGTGTTTAGGTGGCTGGCTTGGTAAGCTGGGGTCCTGAGTTCGAGCCTGTTTGCCGCTGAATTAACACCAGGTGGAGTTGACTCAGCCTGTCATCCTTTTGAGGTCGGCGAAATGAGTACCAGTGTACTGGTATAGTGGCACAGCATCAGCGGCACAGCCGTGCTCCAACAAATGATAGCTGCCATCCGCAAGAAGAAGCACATAATTCAGCTGCATGCAATAACATCAAAGTATCTGCTTCCCTTTGTGTGCTGACATCTGTCGATGGAAGAGAGTTTTCGTCATTGGTTTGAACATGAAGACGTGTTACTGTGGCAATGATGTGTCAAGTTGCAGAGTTTTTAGAGCAAGGTATAAAGTCAGTGAATCTTTTGTGTGTTGATTGCCATGAATGCCTTTGAATCTTTGATAGGTGTAGCATCAACAAGACAAAATACACAAGTCGATGTCTCTGAAGTTTGGCCATTGAGCACACCACATCCTTCAAAAATTATGTCGAATGTAGTTGTCAAACATCAATCGACTTCCCGTCTCCTACACCTCGCTTTTTATGACCCTTGTGAAGACATCACCAAATTCTTTGCAGGTTTTCGGTCTTTCTGATGACATAACTTCATGAACAAGTGACATGCCATCAATCACTAGGTAGGTGTTGTCAAAGTTTCCAGTTACTGCATCTTTGTCGATTTCATCTTCATCTTGGAATGGTAGTTTCTTCCAAGAAATGTAGCACTTCACTTTTACTTGCACAAAAAAATGAGGGATCCATTAGAGTTCATAACGTTGGATTGACTGCTGTGAATTTTCAATTTGGAACCACTTCTTCAAGATCTACTTGACGATTTGACTGATATAATTAGCATTCAGGAAAACAGTGTATTTGTTTCTTTCAGGTCCATGCTACCTTTAGCATCTTTCAGCTTGATAGACTTGCGGCATCACCCTGGTTGAGGAACTTTTCTTTCTTAATTGGATCCAATAATTTGTAGGCCCGCAGATCCGCTGCTCAATGAAGGATTGAAGTGCACGTTGTCAACGTTTTTCCATGTTCAGGATATCTCAATGTTCTCAGGCAGCATCTGCTTCGTCATGATGTTGTGAGCCTGGGCGATGTGCCAGCAAAAGGGTTGCAAGATTCCAATACTGCAGTAGCTAGTTAACACATTTTCTTCTATGAATGGATTGGGCCGACGTCTAGTGGTGATGCCGAGCACCGACTGCCGTTGTCATGCCATTCATGTCTTCAGTCTCTTTTGTGAGACTCACCAGTTTCTGGAGCACATAAACAGAACTTCAGCGTGTCGTGGTAGGCTGATTAGTTATCCTTCACATTTAGCTTTTTCTCTCTCTAAGCCAGGTTAGGGTCAGGATGGGCTTTTTATCTTTACATAATTGATGAAGTACCATACAAGTGGTAACCTAAGTCAGACTGATCACTGGTCCTGGCATTGCAATCAGTGGCACAACTACTGTGCCCTCACTCCTCGTAATGCAGCCACTCAAGCAAATGTGCTACCTCCTCTCCCTCGTATTAGCAGCACCGGGCGGCACGAGTAGCATCATTTGCTGAGGCACAGTTGTGCCACGCTCCCGGGCTAATGCAATGACCGAAGGTATGGAGGAGTTGTTGTTATTGCTATCCATATCAAGTTTATAACAGCTAAGGATGTTCAACTGTTTTCGACAAGGATAACTAATCAGCCGACTCAGAAGGATGCAGCTGAAGTCAACCCCAACTGGTATTTAATTTAAACAGACCGACAGATACCGGCTCAAACATCAGGACTAAGGTCCCAAGCCAGCACTCCTAGTTCAGTTTATGCATAGCCACCTACTCCTATCATTGAGTAAGCCTATGTGCAGCGTTGGCTGCCAGGGTCTGTACCAAAAGACAAGATTGTCGTGAAGGCAGCAGAATGAGACATGAACAAATACCATGGCTAGTAGAACGGTGGCCTAGCTGTGCGATGTGCTCAGGCGGCAAAAGGCCCGGCACATATCCAGAACTAAACAGTACGTCGGCACCAATCCATTCATCTGTATGAAGAAATGTGTTAACCATTTCAATCACTGGAGGAGACGTCAGAAGGATAGTACTAGGGCTGAGTCGGAATACCTCCTTACAAATGCCTTTTGTGGCCACTCTGGTGTTCGAATCATGCAAGGGCTGGTCCCACACAACAGGTCATGCGCGATAGCACCAAGCACTGCTCTGCCTGAGAAGCAGAGTCCCTAGGAGAAACCCTCACGCCAGTGAACACTCAGGACAAAACGTGGACAACCGTTGAACGCGTACAGACCATCAACACGCAGAATCCTGCCAATTATATGCTCATGGGACAATGATCGTTCACGATCATGGACTCAGGACACCGACAGGAGCTGGATCCTTGTATTGCTGCGTGGTTTCGGGGATCATGCAATTTCTCAGCCTTGGACTCCAATTCAAAGAAACGACAGCAATGATCTTAGGAACACGACAGCGACAGAGAACAGTCTTGTTAAACCAATCTATGACAGACAGAAGTTCTCTCAACCAGGCCGCTAGGAGATGCAGCCTGCAAGTCTATCAAGCAAAAACTGACACAGACTGCTAAACGTGTATGCCAGGCACTTGGTCAACCCACTGAGCATAAAAGCTAGGAAAACAAATACATGCGATATGAGTTCTCTTTTCTGTGGAATGCAATATAATTTATCAGTCAAATACACAGTCAAGTAGATCTTGAAGAAGGAACTGGATGTTCAAAATTGAAAATTCAAAGTCGAGTACAATCCGCAAGTTATGTAATTCTACTAAATAATAATCTAGGATAGATATGTCAAACCTACTACATTGTTTTTTGTGGCAAGTAAAAGTGAAAGGAGTGCTTCCAAGTACACTTTTGGACAAAACTCTGAGACCACATTTGACCCAGATAGAAGTGACTCGAAATCTCGACACACACAGAGAGAATTAGTCCATCTACTGGATCAACTTTGACAACACTGGAACCTTGATACAGTGATTTTTGATGGCATATTTTTTAACCATTGTTGCATGAGTAGGCAAGATTAAGTAAGCTAAGCACACCAAAAAGTCCAGACAACCTCAGAGGGGATTCGTCTACACAGGAAAGGCAAAATCAGGGGCATACGAAAAATTCACGGCAAGCAATAAGGGCATGGTTGCGAGCACATCCTTCGAGCTCCGCAAAGATGCAAACTTCATGCTGAACCGGAAAATGTGCTTCGATCCAAGGGACCTGTAGGATTCACCTGTACTCAGCTTGGTGAACCAACAAGCATACAGATCAGAGGTAGAATCTGGTTCAGTAATGACTAATCAAGCGCAGAGTGTACTATGCCAAGACGCTAGAAGTTGTACTTGATGTGTGACAACCTGTTCAAAATAAGGAAAGCGGTTGAATCGCGTACACCTATGATTCTTTTTCACAATGTTGATGTGGTAGCGTTTTCTCCTTGGTATGCATACCTTGTGCTCAACACAGGGATTGAATTTGCGTTTCGTGCAGCACAAATTATTTGGACAGAAAGGTCAGCAGAAGACGATCGAACATCTGTGGTGTTATTGTGTTCAATTAGCATGTGCGAGTTGTGGGTTTATGGAAATGGTTGGGTAGAGTGTTCCATCACCTATGCCGAGTAGACACTGGTGAGTCAGAGTAGTGAGACAATTTCTAAAAGTCGACAATCATAAAACGCGATTGCAATTGTCACTTCACTGGACCTTTGAGAAGAGGCTGTGAGGTTGCGGACATTCCTAGATACCCTCTCTGCAAGCTACTATGACATACAGTAGTGATTGACGGAGTAGTTCAGTGTCATTAAGCTCTTTCAAATGCTTGAATCGCGTCTTTGTGTGCATCTATAAGTAGAGCGATTTCAAAGGTTCTGCGAGATTGAGAGAAGATTGTGTGAGTTCGTATGGAGCATGTTGGTAACCAATAAGTGGGAACGAACAACATGCACTCTTGTATTAATGCGTCCTTTTTGCTCCATCGGCAAATCTGCAGACCTGTTCTGTGCACGACAACCGAACAAGGACTCATGGAGAAGCAGAGGATTACTTTGATGTTATTGCACCATGCGCAACACCTTTGCCCTGAGCTTACTATTGCTCCTTGGCAAGCAAATATGACTATGCCTCCTTGGTTCCGGCAGTGCGGATAAGCTGCGTCTATAGCTTTTTGCCAGACCCTTGATCGGACCAGCGGCAGCCAGTGGAGGAACAGCCATGTACTGCTCTGTGCCCTGGACTCGCTGTCTTTTTATTTGCCTCCCTATGCCAAGGTGTGGTTTTGAGAGAAGTAAGGCACTTCACACTCCAACACCCTTTGCTCTGGTTCCAACTGCTCGGTGGTTGTTGGTGGACAAGGGACTACGCCTACCAAAAAGGATGAACACGGCGAGTCAACCTCCACCTGGTGTTAAAGTCTCTGAACCCGCTGTCTCTCAACGCGGAGCGGCACCAAGTATCATGCGGCACTTCTGGAGACTCCTACTGGCACTCGACCGAGCTTACTCCTCTAGGGAACAACACGCCTCAGTGCTGCCCTAACCAGCATAAGACCTGAACACAACTTAGGTCGACATTAGAGGGATGGCAGTTGCACTAAGTTCGTACCGCACAATGGCGAACAAGAATACAACTAGCGTATGCTCTACGCAGCAATGGTGCTATAAACTAATGAAGATCGCGTAAGCCAAGTAGCGAGGATGTCATATAGAGAGAATATATAAACATATTCCGAGTTTGAACTGGGTTATAAGGAGATGTTGTGCAGGATCTCAGCTTGTGGGGCTCTGGCTGTACGATACTTCCAAAGTTAAGTTTTCGCTCGTCGTTATCTAGGTTCCCGTTTTTAACAGTTGATACTATATTTTCTTCATCATAGCATAAAACAGTAACATTTATAATATTTTCGTTGTGTGTAGATATCCCTAGAGTACTGCGGGTAATTTTTTGTTCATCTACAAAAATGACAGTATGCAAAAATATTGTGAGACCATTTAAAGTGTTATGTCCGATGGCATCAGGGATAGCGACCCCCAACAAACGAGTGAAACAAATTAGGCCGAAGCCGCCATTTAGATCATTGTTTCTTTTTTCTAAGAATATCCTAAAATGAGGCTGCTAGAGGGCCCGCTCTCATTATGGCCATTAAATAGAGAAGCCTACCGAAATTGACCTTGTTGTTCCACTCCCACACCGTGCAACGTGGTACGATCGTGTGTATTTTGTTGTTTACTGTCTCCCCCATGCCTATCTCTCTGTGTGTGGATTTCCTATTTTTAAACCCACTTTCTTGAACGTCTCCCTCAAGGTCGCATTGGCTGCGCACTACACACTGCGACTCATGAAGTACGACATACGCTTATTTCTTTAGTCTGTTAAAGGCCGATAGACCAACTCAGTAGCAACTTACAAAAACCGTCTGTAACCTTCACGTTATTGTTGAGCTATCCGATTCTTTCACACGTTGCCCTTGCACTGCCTCTTGCTGCTATTGATATTCCTCTCCATTTTCACTGCTTAACTATATCATTCCTACCCAACTAACTATACATTCGTTCCTGATCTCTTTTCTCCGACAACACTTTCCCAACGTCTACTAATCTGTTCTGAAAATGACTCTCTCAAACATTAATAATAATAATAAGATAAAACAGTATCGATCTCTACATTATAATTGCTTTCACTTCCTCCTCTTACACGTCTGTTGGTAACTCTTTACTGTATCCAGAATGCACTAGCTACTTATGCTAATTATTAACAGACTCTCTCAAGTTCAACCTTTCCTTGCATTACCTTGTTGCCACGAAATAAGATATCCAAACTGTTACATGGCATTTCTTCTTTCCATTCTCTGAATTTGCGCTTGTATTGCAGTTCCATCAAGAAACTGTGTTAATCTAGCATAACTGGACCTAGAAACTGGTTTTAAAAGATCCCCAGTTTGCTATGCCAATGTATCGTCGGTTTGTTTGTTCCATTGTCAACTCTCCATATGTCTTTTTTTTCAATCGACATTTCATGCCAACTCAGCTACTCTCACCACCTCACTCTACCTCTTCCTGTGCAAGAGGAGGCACACCATTGCCCGTCCAATCCCTCTTCGAAGGTTGTGCATGACGCCAATCACAGTCCCTGTCACCGTCTGAACCTGTGCGTAGGTCCCTGTCCACAGGTCTGGTTCAACCAAGACAAAATGATCAGTCTATTGGTCAGGGGGTTAGGTGTAAAATTAACTTCTAATCCGGACAAACAGATTTGTATTAACAAAATTATGGTATCAAGGTTTTGTCTCAAATAGGAAATTCATCATGGTTGAAAATTATCACGACCATTTCACATGGTGCCGTGCCTCGCAGGCCTCGTCTTCCCGTAGTGAAAATGGAGGAAAGCTCGACTTGAATGCGTAACGCTTGGGCAGGGGACTCGGGCGCCATCACCCATTATTACAAGGTTCCCTTGATAAACTCTCACTCATTCTCCTTACACCAATCACCCTGTGTGATGTGCCGTGTCGGCCCTCACGCACTCTCCACTATCCTAGAGTAGATCGGTGACTGTGCCTTGTCCCCTGTCGCTTGAGCGTAGCAGCGCAGAACTTGTGCTCAAGACGCATGACTCTATAACATCTTCTGCCAGCCTTCACTCATCAGTTGTAAGACTATGAGGCAAACTCCCGACAGGAATTTCTAATATTCCAGGATATCGAATTTATATCCGTCGCTGGGGGTGATTGATCCTATACCTCCATCGACACCTCTCCACTCTGTACCCACCCGGTCACCATCCCTTATGCACCACAAGGAGACGCTTTGGATTGACTCATACTCGCAGTGTAACGCTCTATGCTTGACTGGATTCACGGCCTGCACACCCTACTCGGTATATCTGCTATCCACCACACGTTGGAACCCATTTCTACATGGTGCCAACCAACAGGTCAGCCGCTGTTGCAGTTTACCGGCCCCCTCGTCCGTTGGTCCTACCTCCCCTCCCCCCACACCCCTGCACCCAAAGCCTCCTCCTACCTCTTCATTAAAAGTATGGGCCTCAAATATCCGGGGCCTTCGCTCACCATCAGATCTTTCCATACAGGTTGCCACTGAACAACCAGACATAATCTGCCTAACAGAAACTTTCCTCCCCAGACGTGTCTGACTCCCAAGTATCTCTCCTGGTTACTCCCTCGGTTTGACAGATCTGAGCCTCGCCCTGGTGGAGGAGTTGCTCTCTTCATCAAAGACCATTCCTCACTCTCCATGCACTGCCCTCACTCCCCACACCCCCAGGAATACCTCTGGCTATGGCTTCCCCTCAACTCCCACTCATGTTTATATGTGTACTGTACCGTCCACCGAACAGTGATGACTCAATCTACACCTCACTATCTGAAAACATGGACCAACTTCTATCTTCTCATCCAAACCTCTCTTCCTCATATGTGGCGACTTCAATTGTCATCATGCCAGTTGGCTAGGTGTGGGTACTCTCTCACCTGTCATGGCACCTCAGCAAAAGCTTTCTGCGACTCATTGGGACTGACTCAATCGGTCAACTTCCCTACCCGGATTCTCAACCAATGGTACTCCATCTCTTCTGGATCTTTTTTTGACAAATTTCCCTGAACAATTCATCTGCTGCTCTTCCTCCGTCAATCGGTTCTTCTGACCACGTCCTTGTCAAAGTGGACATCTCTCTGGCTATTATTCAGAGAACCACCTCACCGCCGTCGAGCTGGCATTTCACTCAAGCCGACTGGCAGGGTCTCAAGCAGCCCTCAAACTTATAGACTGGTCTCTCTATCACTACTTTCTCCAACATCAACTCATCCTGGAATTCTTTCAAGAGAAACTTGCTCTCCCTCAGCACAGATTTTACCTTCTCGTCTTCAGTTGTCCTACCCTTCCTCCGCCCGGTTGGTTCACTGAAGCTTGTGGTGAGGCAGTGTGCCTGAACAATTGCCTTTTCCTCTGGAAGGCAAACCCAACTGAGGGCAATCCAGCTCTCTTCCGAGTTAAGGACGAGGGATATCAGCACGGTGTATATGACCTGTCATTCTCGTTCCGTGGCCTCCCAGAGGACGAGCGGGCAGAGACAGACTATACTGTGCCCATCCGGTTTTCGCCTTCGAGGACGGCTGGTTTGCCACCAAGCAATCTTGTTTTGTTGAGCTGCCGGCGCTCAAGCCTGTGCGTTCTTGCACAAGCTCGTGTTCGTTAATTACAAGGGAATTACTGGTGCGCTGTTTTAAGTTCAGGTGGCTTGTTTGTTCATTGCTGCCTGGGTTGGTAGGGCATCTACCGCTCGTTACGCCAGCCCTCGCGGCTTACCTCAAATGGCATTGCACTGGCTGATACCTGGCGACAAAAAAAGCGTGAGCGCGTGAGCGAGGCGGAGTGAGGGTGTGCGCAGAAACCGCGAACCGAGGCCGGGGCACTGACTGCGCGAGTGCGGCACGCAACTGTCCCTGGACGCTCTGTTGTCTTTTCTCCGAGCAGGTGTGAGGGAGGCTATGCCTGTCAATTGTCGCGGAGGTGCGGACTCAGATGGTGCAGAGCCGTCACAGAGCGGGCAATCACCTCACGCTGTCATTCAAAAGCCTGACTTCTCTTCTGGCGTCTTTTGCCTCACCCTCGTCTTCTGTTAGCTTTGCCACCCCTCATTTGCTCAACTGCCATCTGCCAGTCGGCGTTGTGATCAGCAAACACACTGCCTCTGCACAAAAGGATGCAGAACAGAGTCGCTGCAACTTACAGACCCAATCAGCCTCTCGCCTCGGATCGAGCATAGTGGTGTATGGAACCATCATGCGTTCATACTGAAATCGCCTTCCTCTGCTTCGACATGGCTTGATTCTGATCATTGCTCATAGTGTATGGTATTTCGAGGACCAGGGATTCACGGCTACTCTCTGGTAATGGTGCTGCTCTCTGCTGCCCACAACCATCATGATGAGCAATGCCTACATACTGTTGCCTGGGACGCAGGCGAGATAGCACGTTCCTTGTATGCTGCGCTGTTCTCCTGACGTCCAGTGGGTGTGGAGCCTGGCAGGTCGTCAGCCTTTGTTTGACGTTGAGCGCTGAGACGGATGAGCGCATGGAGATCATAGCGGTCATTATTGGACAAGTGCATCGTGCACCGCCCCCGGTCTCTGCCCCTGACTCAGAACGTCTTCATATGTATGTCGATAGCCATCCGCCCACTCATGAGCCTCGCAGACCGTGCTGCTGCCTAACCACGTATGAGACTGGAACCTATCAGGGATGCTAGGGTACGACAAGGTAGGTCGAACCGGTAGGAAGTGGGTGACGTTTCGTCGGTAAGTAATTAAGGTAGTTCTTCTTGCACTCCCACTCTTTCTCTGGTCCAGGTGGAGGTTCCCTACCAGGGATGTCGGTGTCGTTTTGCGCCTTGTAGAACTGTGTTAATCTGTATTACTGATTCTGGTGTCCTATTTTCTGGGATTGAGTTAATCATCATATTGATGTTATCCCTGTTCTGTTATTCTTCGGCACTCTTCTGAGACCAATGCTCGAATTTCGGAGATTCAATTGCGTGATTTGGAGTCCACCCATTCTGATTCCGACTCATGTGGCGGTCATAATACGGTTCACTTTAGGCCAGAATCTTAAGCAGGGGCAGAGGCATGCTTCGTAGCGGCACGCTCAATAGGCTGTATCATAGCACGATGAAGAGGCAAATTCACTGGGGACAAAGACCCTTGTAGATGTGGGATTGCAGATGTTGTGGTGGGAAACAAAGTAGGTTTGTTACAACTCTGGACTATTGCAGCCGGTCATCCACAACGTGCTAAGACTATGTGCTCTCTTCAGTGAGTGAGCGATGTGGATGGATATAACTAACACGCCACCCCAGTGTCCACTTGCGACACAGAGCTCTGTGAGAGGAGTCTTTCTTAGGTCGAAGTTTGGAGATCTCACTATCTGCCATGTACCTTTGGGAAAGCACATTTCAACCATCGGCCTCAAAAAGCCAGCGGGGCGACTGGGACATTACTCTCCGTAGTCCGCGAGCGAGTCGTGTCTGTCATCGGGCGCCGCCCAACTGAGAGTAGGCTCGCTGATGCAGACTGTTGAGCAAAGCTTTTGAATAGACACGCATGCTGGTGTATGGAGTGTAGCTATTAAAGACACCGCAGGCCTCCGACGTTCGCTCTGCCGGCTGGTCCTTCACTCCGTATCCCACCATGTTGGTGTACTTGCGCACGGACTCAGTAGCAAAGCCAAGCGACTCTCTACAGAGCATTGGCAGCGTCCTGCAAATGTTAGGCTGAGGAGGTCTTTGGCTCTCACCTAGTAACGAGCTTTTAGTGCCACGGAGAGTGGGGATCAGGTTGTTGGCTTGGGGAGTTGGGGTGTGGGTTGCCCTGGGTGCTTGCTCGTGTCTTAGCTGCTCACAGTGCTCCGGTGGCAGGGCAACCAACCCTGAATGGGAGGTACCGCAGTTTGCCACATCACAGCTCATAATGGCGGACCCACCTTGTTCTTCTACGTGTTTCCGCAGCAGCTGCTCTATGAATCTCCAACCACGGAGAGTCACTTTCTCAGCAGGCTCAAAGCCGCTTCTACCCAAGGACACGGCACCTTCATGGTATACTACCAAATACTACAACGAACCTCGACGCTGTCACCGGATATGTGCCGACGTCTGTTCATGACTTTCCTCTTTGGTTCTCCACCTTTGGCAATAGAACTCCTTCACGCTAATTCCATATTCCCTATAAATCTGGTTTGACGACGCAAGGTCTCTGTCAAATTTATCTAGCTGTTACAAGCCACCAGCTGTTCAAACGGCAGCCACGCTCTTATCATACCCATCCCGGAAACTCCCTCGATCTTATATTCTTACCCGCGCCTTGGGTAACTTTCGGCTACAGAACCGATGCTCAAACTCATCCTTATCACATTCCAACTGGACTTTAACCCTTCCTGATAGTCCAGATACATGTCACTCTTCTCATCCGCGTTCGTGATTTCTATTGTCTCCAATAACAGCTCAGTCCCAATTGTCCCCGACTCTTATCCTTTAGCAGATTCGTACCCGTAATCGTGTCTCTGTGAATCCCTTTGACTACTGCAGCGGTTCTAATAGATTCCTTGATAACCTTGCCCAGACAACGCCGGCCATCACCAAATTATACCCCCCCTCCGACTCACCCCGGCCCCCACCCTCGGCCTTGCGCCCATCCCGACACACGCTCAACCCACCGCGGCCACACACGAATCGCCCCTCTGGGCCCGCACCCTCCGCGACCAGTGGCGCCCCTGAGACCCAGCTGCCCACGCCTGCAAGCGTACTATATCAGCACGCGTCCCCCTAACTACCTGGACGATGACTGCGCCCCCCGCCACACCACCTCCCCAGTAGTCTCGCGCACTCAGATGCTGTGGTTTTGTGGTGCATCGCCACCCCTCACCTTGACTGTGTGCGTTGTGTGTTCGCTCTCATACGAGCCCTCGAACAGGGTATACAAAAAAAAAACAAAAACATTATCCTTAGAGGGCGCAGTGGTGGCAGCCACGCCGTCATTAGATCCTGCCTTGCCTTAGTAATACGAACGTGATTCTATTCGCGTGCACGTCATGCGAGACCGTTTGTATTGGGTGTTTATATTGTAGTAATATGTCGCAGTCTCTCAT
>CM068952.1:200842412-200859976 GCA_035128595.1 Eptatretus atami
AAGTTTCCCGTCGTATCTGTCCCGTTTTAACTGTTGATTTTCTCACCTACATGTTACTGTGTGTTCCTAGTTCGGTTTTGTTCAAAAATCGTGCTATTTTGTGAGATTTCGTCGAACTTGTCTTACTGGGTGCTAGAGGCCTATCCTTGAGGCCTACCCTTTGTTCCCCTCGGTGTACGATCGTGTTTATGTTTTTTCTCCCCATTATCTCATTTCTATTTTTACCACTTTCTTAACGTCCCCCATCCCTCCCAACTAATCATCTATTTCTTATCTTAAATAAAAAAAACAAAAAAAACCCCTACCTTTATCCGATTCTTCTTTCTTCCTTCTTCTTCTCTTCTTCTTCATCTCCTGTTCTTCTTCTCTCTTTCTTCTTCCTCGATTTTTTCGACAACACTTCCATGACCTAATCTGTTGAAAACTCTCTCAAACATTAATAATAATAAAAAAACGATCTCTTATAATGCTTCATCTTCCTCTTCACACATGTGGTACTCTTTACTGTATCAGAATGCACTACTCTTCTGCTATTTAAACAGACTGCTCTCAGTTCGACCTTTCCTTCATACCTTGCCCAAAAAATCCAACTGTTACAGCATTTCTTCTCTCCATTCTCTGAATTTGCCTTTATTGCATCCATCAAGAAACGTGTTTAATCGCATAACTGACCTAAAACTTTTTAAAACCCCAGTTTGCTATGAATGTTCGCTTCCATCAACCATTCTTTTTTTTCAACTTCAATGCCAACTCACTCCTCTCACCCTCACTCTCACTCTCAAAGCAACCATCCCCACTCTTCTCCCTCCAAGCCTCCCTCTCACCTCTCTCAAAAACTCCCCCTCACCTTTCACCCACCATTCATCCCCTCACTCATCCTTCCAAAGTTGCCCCCCCTCCATCCACAAAGCTGCCTCCTTCCACTGCCCTCTCACCTCCATCTCTTCACTCCACCTCCTCAAATCATTAACTGCCTTCTTCCCCCTCTCTTGTACCCCTCACCCCCAGCACCACAGAGCCTTTTCTCCTCTTCATCCGGCCCCTCCCCTAGCTATTCTGCAATCCCCCACACTCTTTCAACAACCCTCCTTACCCCCCTCGTCCCTTGTCCTACCCTCCCCCTCCCCCCCACCCCCTGCACCCAAAGCCTCCTCCCCTACCTCTTCATTAAAAGTATGGGCCTCAAATATCCGGGGCCTTCGCTCAAACCTATCAGATCTTTCCATACAGGTTGCCACTGACAAACCAGACATAATCTGCCTAACAGAAACTTTCCTCCCCAAGACGTGTCTGACTCCCAAGTATCTCTCCTGGTTACTCCTCCTCCGGTTTGACAGATCTGAGCCTCGCCCTGGTGGAGGAGTTGCTCTCTTCATCAAAGACTCTATTCCTCACTCTCCATGCACTGCCTCACTTCCCCGTATTTGGGTGTTTATGTGGTAAAGCGCAGTACTCCATGATCCATTTTCTGTACGGGCTCTATTTCTACTTTGACATGTCACAACAAGATGGAAAAGCTTTCTGTAGTTACTCTTCATTTCCTATATTTATTGAATGAAATTAAGGTGGGGGTACAAAATTTTTACCAATGCAGAACTAAAAATTTTACGATCTTAAATTACAATAGAAATGTTTTCATCAATTTTTCCAGTACTGTCACCTCGATTTTTCACGGGAGATATGTTCCTGAACGATGCCGTGAATCTCAGGGTCCACGAATGTCGGAGCAATGTTAATATATATATATATATATATATATATATATATATATATATATATATAAAATAATTACTTTGTATATTTTTAAACATGAAGAGAGATTACACAGAACAAATCAGGATGCAACATAGCAAAGAGAGCAGGAGTAGAAATGGGAAACAACAGCAGCAGAGCGGAGGGAGAAAGTAGAGGAGAATGGACAAACAAGGGTGCAAGTAATGATGAGGGCTAAGGAGAATGCAAAGCTTGGACAAGATGGATACAGAACCAAAATTGTGTTTGACCAGTTTGTGATTTTGTCAAGGTTTGAGGAGAGGGGAGAGGCTGCTGCCTGTCTGTCAGAGGGATGAGAGATGGCATGGCAGAGAGTGGAGTCATCAGCAAAGAGATAAAGAGAATTTTCCAGAGAGTCAGTGAGATCATTTATGAAGATTAGGAATAATATGGGGCCTAGAACACTGCTTTTGGGGTACTCCAGCCTTGACAGAAAGATGAGATGAAAGGGTTCCGTTGAGAGCCACACGTTGTCTACAAGAGTGGAGGAAGTCGGTAATTCAAGAGTGGAGTTTGCCTTGGATTCCATAGGCAGACAGTTTGGAGAGCGAGGCGGGATGCCAGACTGTATCAAGACCTCGAGATATGTCCAGAGAGACGGCGCTCATCTCATGTCTGATATTGAGGGCCTCCATCCATTGTTGGGAAAGTAGAAGCAACATGTCCAAAGTGGAGTAACCTGATCTGAATCCAAATTGAATAGGTTTTCATTTCCATGACTAAATCATGAACACCATGATGCTGTATGAAGCAAAGTTCTGTACTTTGGTAAATGGACGGTCCAAAATGAACTGACATAAAGCTGAAGTACGACAAGTTGTTGTTAAAATCATTGGTCATTATTCAGGTGAAATTTTCATCAGAAAGCCAGGAAACCTTACAAGAAGATCCCAGAACCTATACAAAGAGATTTTATAGGTTCTGTCATCCAAGGTGTAGACCACTTTTTACCCATTGAATTGGTCAATTAAATCTGACCAGATAGCATTTGTGTGTAATTCGGAAAGTTTTGGTTCGTGTGTTTAGAGTGAAGTTGAGTGTCATTGTTAAATATGAATTTAATTTTGTAAATGATCGAGTGGAAGTTAAAGACTTATGATTATTGTAACTGTAGTATTAATCCTTTGCTCACAGTTGAAAGGGATATATTAGTTGCAGGTCATGTACAAGTTCAACACAGACACGAGTAACTTGTGTTCAGACCTTCAGTTACGACCAGTACTACGAACTAACATAAATTGGAATACTGTTGGACTCTGCTATTTGCAGGGGATATGTTCCTGGAAAATGCCGCGAATAGCGAATCGGCGAATAGCGGGGCATTGTTTCAATGGAAAAACGGGGGGATAGGTTCCCGACAGTTAGTGATTCATGTGGAAAAATCAAGAATCCCGTGAAAAACTGCGAATACGCGAAGCACAGGGACGCGAATGTCGAAGCGGGTTGCATTGTGTAAACCGCAAATAGTGAATGTGCTGCATGGGGTCATTGACAGCGAACGTCATGTCATGAGTGCTGTTGCTTGTCACGTGACCTTTGTTGCTCATGTGACAAAAGACATCCTGTCTTTGCCCTGTACATCATAGTCCAGAAAATCTAACTTGTTCTTGCAGCCCTCCTCCATGAACCTAATGTTGAGTCGAGATCATTGATGAATCTATCTTATAAAAGAAGCTGTGTCTGTTTGTCATGCTATAACTTGAGAAGGGATACACACATTTCAATGATTTTTTTTTTTAGGGAGGCACGTACCGTGCGTGCTGACGGGCTTGATTAAACCTTACTATTAACTTTTATCTGCAACAGTCTACAAGAGCTCTGCATGGTTGTTGTTGCTGTTCTTGTGGTTTTCTTTTGGGTCGATTTTTGAAATATGCACCCATTGGTTGAACAGCTGCCGGACAACACCCACATTTGTCGCTTGACTCCATCCACCATGGCATCCAGAATAAATAATATGACCGCCATCTTGGTTTTCTTGTGGGCCAAAGACATCAGGCCTGTGGGCCTATGCTGATTATACACAGCCCGGGTTTGTTGCGTCAGATTTCCATTGGTTTTGATATTGTCTTGTGTTACTCGTGATGAGGGACCCTGAAAAATCTAATCAATCGTGGCGGAGGCTGACATGGATGAGAGGTGTCGAGTTAATCCTTTAATAGTGCATTAAATGTTTGTCCCAATGGCACTGTTTATCTTTTAAGAGTGCTTTAAATGCACGTTTCCCCATCAGCCCATCGCCGGATTTTCACGCAGGTTGTGACCACAGTGCGGTCAGTCTTGTTATTCGACATATGATTAAATTTTTTGGGATCTCATTGTGAGTAACACTCAAGCCAAACAAAGCCAATGGAAATCTGATGCAACAAACCTTGGCAGTGTATAATTAGCAGAGGCCTACAGGCCTGATGTCTGAGGTGCACCAGAAAACTAAGATGGCGGCCATATTATTTTGTCTGGGTGTCATGGTGTGTGGAGTCCAGTGACATTATGGGTAGAGTCCAGCAGCTGTCCGACCAATGGGTGCTCATTTCAAAAATTGACCCCCAACAAGAACCACAACAGCAACAACAACCATATGGAGCTCTGGTAGGCCTGCTCCACATCGCAAGGAAAAATGAAAACTGGGGAAAGGAAACGACACGATGTTGGGAGGGTTGCAATCTTTAGGAAATGTGAGCAAAATGAGAAGGGAAAGGTTTGGGAAGTGATCAAATTAACGGAGTGGAGGGAAGGGGCAAATGGAACATTTGGAGGATTAGAAACACCCAACGCTGTATGGTAATCTTCATCCTCTGTTAAAGCAGCACTTACACTGAAGGAAGGAAGGAAGGAATGCCCATGGGGTGGGGGTTGGGGAATCCTGTGTATGTGCATACCATAGAAATATATGTACAGTAGCATGGACATTCTGGTGTTTCGCACAGATTTTCTGGTGGCCGTCTTGGAATATGTATGACGACGGCGCCTTCAAGGAAGTCGCGCAGCAGCAGTGGGACAGAATGTTTTGCAATGAACTGCACAAACTACCAAAACGGGGCAAAAGAACGTGGTCTAAGCTTCCACAAGTGAGTAGTGATTATTATTCATAATTTCAATGATGATCCATACTCAGCCGTTATGAGCTTTTATGTGCATGATTTATTTAGCGAGGCAAATCGGCCTTGCTATGTTGGTGGCTTACAATTAGGTAGGCCGAGTGGCTTTTATTGTCAGCACTACTGATTGTATGGAAGCCAGTGGGACTGTGATTGCACTTTATTGATTGGGACTTATGGTGGGTGGTATCAGGGCCGATGAGAAGGGGGTTGGAGGGGAGTCGCTGGCCCAGGGTCCGTTGAGGGGCCTGAGCTTCTCCCGTTTTTTAATTTATTTAAAAAAAATTTTAAACAGTACACCGAAACCCCTCATCGACTCATCCTCATTTCCTCATTGTTACATGATTGAACAGTTATGGCCTGTGAAAGATCATGTTATACTTTGTTTGAAGTCCCACGTTCTTGCGGGGTTGGCTGGAGGAAGTTTGTCTCACGTCTTTCACGAACCGGCTGGTCAGGCGTGGCGTTTGACTAAGGTTGGGGCAGGAAATTGTAATTTGCCCAGGGTGCTGACAATGGCAGCCATCTCTTCGCGAAGGACACCGTGGGATTATTTTACATCCACCAACTGTCGGTGATGGGACGCCCAGTTTAATGTCCATCAGAGGGACGGCACACACATTGATGAATCGCTCTGCCTGTCAAACACCGGGGTGACAGTTAATAGCTGGGCCAAGGTTTGAACCTTGGCTAGAAAAGTGTGGAAGAATACTCAATTCCTCCTGTACATTTGAGTCATTTATTAAAAACAAACAGAAACATATCGTTATGGAGAGTTCAGAGGAGATTAAATAAGCAACACAGTCACATTCTATAAGCAACACATTCTGCAGTACATGGAGATTTTGAATTCTTCTATAATATTCAGTAAGACGATGTCTGGTCATCCTCTACAGTCTAGAGTCTAGACATAATGGCGCCAAGGCTGACGTTTTCTGGTTCAGGGGAGCAATCACTCATGGCCTTATTGCAGCGGCCATTCGGAGGTCAGCGTAAATTAATAGGGCTGGGGAATATTTATGATCTGAAGTTTTATCGGAGTTCTGGACATTACCTTCACACACATTCCATTTAAGCTCGCTCAGGCTTCCAGCCAGATTTTCAGGCACCAGTATGTAATTATTTATATACAAGAATCCCTAAATAAGCAAAATAAAATAGATGATTCTTTTCTACTGAATAAAGATTAAAGATTATTTGGAAGGCCAATCTGTTTTGGGGAAGAGGGGTGTTTCACTTAGCAGACTGATAACCTTCCAATACAGTCAAGAGATGTAAGGTCGTTTAAAATGCAAGTATATAATTATTAAAAACAGATACATGTTCGAGCACATCCATGTAATAATCATGTTATATTTGAATACATTTCCCATCACAATACATTGTGCTCTCAGCTAAGAACATTTACTTTTTCAAGTTAATTATCAATCAAGTTTAATTGGCAACATTTTTTTTATATATTTTTATCACCCTTAAACCCATTATGCTAATTTTAGAGAAATTTTCATCCACAAAAGCAAAAGCAGCACTGAAAACAGCCGCCGACGCATGGACAGACATGAACTTCAACTTTTATAACAGATTTGTTAATACTTCATTTTTTCCGCTTTTTGACGCATCCTGTGAGCTAAAAAGGCTGCTGCTGTGATTTTGCTTTGTTTATGAGCTTTTTCTGTTCTAATTTCGGATCTTCGTTGAATAATTATCATGCAAATTTCAATAATGCTTGAGGGACTCTGTTCGCATTGGCTAATTATTACGAGGTATGCCTTCGTGAATTATTACTTTTCAATCCTGTTTGTAAATCTTGTAGCAACACAGCGAATCGACCTCTTGTCTGTTAGTTGCATTATCTTCAACATTCGAGTTCGCTGGGTGGCAGTAGGAATTCTGTCGCAGTAATCAGGTATTGACTTGAGTTTCAAAATTTTGCTTTCCAGGTTCCCAGACAAAAGTAAAGAGCCCATACGGCATGGTCAGTGGGCTCAGAATTGCAGGCGGAATAAACCGCCAGGGAGCAACGCAAAAGTGTGCAGTGCTCACTTCACTGAAGATCAATTGGATCGCACTGGGCAGATTGTGAGGTTACGAGAGGGGGCCATCCCCACAATATTCAATCTGCCATGTCATTTGATCAATGTAAGAAAAATGGCTTTCATAAAAATATGTTCATCTTTCATTTCCTCGAGATCTTTATTCAGAATTTTGTTTCGTGTTCACTGGCTGTTCAATTTTTAAGCCACTGAGAGGGGATGATGTTAAGAGCTTCACGGTTGCAGGAACCATGCAATGCCTGCAGAACTACCAACTCTATGAAAGCCACGGATGTTGAACCGGAGCACTTGGACCAGTCCATGGAAACAAGTGATAAAGAGGACAGTAAATCTGGTCACCTGGTGAGTAGGGAATTATTATTTTTTTATTGTTGTGAATAATACATTGAAATTTAATTGACTGAAATTTAGTCGATGTATGCCTGTCCGATATCTTGCATGTACCGTCAGACATGTATATAAGCAGACCCTACCCATTGCTTCGCTGATGGACCAATTAGTCATCCTGTTTGCCAAATATTTTTTAGTGAGGAGGAGAAGGAAAGGAAGCCAAATTTACCCATGCGTAGAGTGCTTTAAATGCCGAACATGGACAGATCAGTACATTTATAAGCAATTTCTTTTTAAGCAAGGGCATGGAAAAGTATTTGGCACAGAAATAACAGGGCTTTATTCAGCAATATATACAGCAGGGAAAGCGAGGATTCATGAGGCGCGGCAAAAGAAATGCAATTATTTACAAAAAGAAGACAGAGCAGAGCTAAACCGATATAAAACTTCTACAATCTAAACTTATGCTACACATTACAGACACCAGCAGACATACCCGAGGAAGCTAGAGAGTCAGAAAGAGGAGAAGCAGTTGAGGTGTCAGCGATCTCTTGGTCCCTGGCACGATCGACGGACCTCCGAAACCCAATCGCAAAGGAGGGAAGAAAACTGGGGGTGTCTATGGTGTGTGAGTGGGAGGTGCAAACGTGATGCAGATGAAGTGCAGAAGAGGGGATGTGAAGAGTGCAAATCAATATGCTTTTTCAGTTTCTGCATCTGCAGTAGACGAGACGATAGATGGGAGAGATAGATGCGTGAGAGGATAGATTAATGGGGCATGTAAGAGAATCGAAGTGTCGTTAATGCATATTGACTGCGGAACACAACGGGAGTCGAACGCCGATGACCTGGCAACTCCTAGGCAAATGACTCGGTACTGCTCGCTTGGCTCGGTCTCGGTGACTCGAGCTGCCTTGTTGGCTCGCAATGGTGTGGCTTCGCTCGGCTCTGGTTTGGTGAGTCTGGCGCTCGGCTTGGCGAGTCTCTCTAATTCGCTCTGCTGCTATTTTTATAGAACCCGGGAGAAGGAGGAGCCAAAAATTGGATCAAAAGACCCTGTAGGCATTTCTGAGCATCCCCGTTGGTGCGTTGACGCCATCCTGAGAAGTAGCCCGGTCCCACCAGACTCCAGAGACGAAAATGGCCTCAGTTGCTTCTAGGCTCAGCCATGCAACGGAGCTCCATGATTTATATAGGGCACAGGTTTTTGGGGACGCTGTCCGGCCGTGAAGGTGCACTGGGCTCCGTTCAAGTGTTGTTATTTAGCGGAGCGCCAGGGTTACCCAGACATCACAGAATGAATCCCAGAGCACACTTGCGCTTCGAGCTACACACCAAAGTGTTCTGATTCGCAGGCACCCGCAATGTCCCCCGTTCCCCAGCATCTCAAAGGACTCTGGTGAGCATCCAGGGAGCTAACGGTAGTTGCGGAAGTTGTGGTGAGGTGGGGGAAGCGCTGTGGTTTTTGTGGTAAGGACGTTGAAGCGTTGGGAGTGGTTAAAGCGACTGTGGTGATGAGGTTGAAGTGGGTGTAGTGGTTGCGGTGTCTGTGGTGAAGAGGTTAGGTGTAGATCACTGTGGGGATTTTTAGGAGGTGTTGTGGTGATTATGGTGAAGAGGGTTGTAGCGTCGTGGTTAGCATGGTGTGGGACTGTGGTGAGGCGTCTTGGTTAATGGCATGCAGTTTGAACGGGGCCATTGCCTGTCCAACCCGTGGTGTGCATGCATGCATGACGTGGTTCGTGTGTGAAATAAAGTCAAGTAAAATAGGTCAAAGAAAGCAAATGGAATTAAAGACCAAACTAAAAGCCCTACGCAGCGCATCTTGTTCCGTTTACCCATTAGACATAATGTAAGGGCTAACTGAATGAATACAAATGAAATGACTGTCTCAGGATCACTATATGTTTGGTGCCATTGCTTTGGGGGAGTGCTATGTTTTTGTATAGGCCTATATATAGAGTGTGCCCAGGTGCCACCCTCAAGTCAGTGCCACCAAGTGCTAACTGGACTGAGTGTGATCAATTGTTTTTCAGGACCATACGTACGCCCTTCCAAGAGAGTACCTGTGCCCTTCAGGAACGGCCATCAAAAGGAAAATCAATTCCCTAATCGATAAGGCCGAGAACCAGGACCGGCTGCACAAAAACTCCTTAGCTCGCGAGAAGCGAGCCAAGAAAACCTGCGGCACCTACCTGGAAACCTTGGAAATGATGAATCTGCTTTCGAGTGAACTCTCGGACAAAATGCAGCTTTATAAAGGTTCGGCGAATCCTTCAAAATGATGTTGTACTACAATTTATACGACTTGCATAGCTAGCAGCTCTATTTGATCTAAGGTTCCAGGGTCGATTCTTCACTGATTGTTCATCAAAGACATCATTCTCACATTTTTCGCTCTGACTCGATCCGATCCGGAGAACGAATTATTATAGGAATATTGCTTTGTATTTCTGCAGATATACCGGTCGATTTGTTTCGACGACCTGCCAACGAGTACAGCACCGAGCAGCGCAAGTTAGCCTTGACACTCCACCTGTACTCTCCCAAGGCATACGAATACGTTCGACAACGATTACAGCTACCATCGCCTCGCACACTCCTGAGGTAATGCACTTATATATTCCCAGCATTGATTGAATTTTCATCGGCATTGAACATGCTATCGAGGACCAGGCGGTTCTCTCGTATTTTTGGTTTTTTTCAGATATTACGTCCACGCGGATGTCCTGCCATCCGTAATGGATCTGAGAATGTAGTACGAGTCGTATATAAGTTGCCATGCGTGCAAAAAATGCCATTTCAATTTCAGATGGCTCGAGAAACTCGATGCCGAACCTGGCATTCTTGTATCGATGATAGAGTCACTGAAAATGAAGGCTCAAGAAGACCCGGACAACTACAAGCAGTGAGTACTGAATCAAATGTATCGATTTAATGTTTCACAGTTATCCTTTGGGGCCAGTTACTCGATCTTCTCAACGGAACTTAAATAATGACTTCATTCCATTGTTGACAACCAACTGACACCATCTCATCATGTCGTATCTTTATGAGATCAGCTATACGTACCGCTGGTTTGTGATTGAATGCTTCCGATTTTATTTTCAGTTGTTGTCTCATGTTGGATGCCATGCATATCAAGCAGTTCGTGGGCCACGATCGGCACAGCAGTCAAATGGCGGGCTATATTGACTTGGGTTTTGGTGCAGACAGCGAGACGATAGCCTCTGAGGCACTTGTCATTATGGCCGTTGGACTGAAGAGTCGTTGGAAAGCCCCTGTCGCGTACTACCTCACAGCGAGTCTGTCTGCGTCAACACAGGGTCAACTAGTCATGGCCACTCTGAATAAACTCCAAGATAGCGGCTTAGTCGTCCATGCTCTCACAATGGATGGTCATGCGCCCAATGTTGCCATGGTAAAAGACTTTGGTTGTCGGTTGGACCCTGAAAATCTCCCGTTGAAGACGTGGTTTTCCCCAGGCCCAAACTCCGGTCAGAGAATTTATGTGATCTTCGATTCCTGTCACATGACCAAGTTGCTGCGAAATGCTCTGCATGAATGCGGTGTAATCATCTCCCCGACGGGAATGATTCGATGGGACTTGTTTGTAAAACTACATGCTGCTCAAGAGGCCATCGGACTGCGGCTCGCCAATCCAATCGGAAAGAACCACATCCACTACGAGAATCAAAAAATGAAGGTGAGTCCACTATTGAACGACTATATATGTAACGGTGCGCATGTGAAATTCACTCGAAACTTCGTCGTCCGTCTAATTCCATCATTTCCACATTCGTCCATACCATGCACCGAGAATAAGTTTAAATATCCAGGGACACTAAGACCCAATCATGATTTGAATGCACTCACTGTTCGTCTCGTCTCATCAGGTCACACTTGCCGCTCAGATATTATCGTCGTCCATCGCCAAGGCCATGAGGACACTCAAAGACCTGGGTGTTCAAGGTTTCGAGAACTGCGAAGCTACAGTAGAGTTCACGGAGGTAGGTTTAAATCAGCCTGGGGGTATTTGCTGTTTTTATCCCCCGCCGCGTGGCGGAAGGGGGATATTGTTATCACCCGGGTCGTCCGTCCGGCTGTCCGTCCGTCCGTCCGCCTGGGCGTCAACATTTATAGCTGTGAGTGTGATAACTCATAAACTGTTCGCCATATCGATTTGAAATTTGGGTCACACATGTACCACCTGAAAAGGAAGAACCCTATTGATTTTGGGTGTGGCCGGCTCCAAGATGGCCGACTGGGGCGGCGTCAACATTATAGCTGTGAGTGCGATAACTCATAAACTGTTCGCCATATCGATTTGAAATTTGGGTCACACATGTACCACCTGAAAAGGAACAACCTATTGATTTTGGGCGTGGCCAGATCCAAGATGGCCGACTGGGGCGGTCGTTCGGCTGGCTGGCTGGGCGTCAACATTTATGGCGTCAACATTTATAGCTGTGAGTGCGATAACTCATAAACTGTTCGCCATATCGATTTGAAATTTGGGTCACACATGTACCACCTGAAAAGGAAGAACCCGATTGATTTTGGGCGTGGCCAATCCAAGATGGCCGACTGGGCGGCCATCTTGAAAAAAATGTTTTTTCGCCATATCGATTTAAATTTGGGTCACACATATACCACCTGAAAAGGAAGAACCCTATTGATTTGGGCGTGGCCGGATCCAAGATGGCCGACTGGGGCGGTCATCTTGAAAAAATGTTTTTTGTAATAAATGGAAAACCGCTTATCTGATTTCAATTATTTTTCAATGGCGGGGGATTCCCCATCTCTGATGGTATATTTACAAACTGGACCCAAATCAACATCCTGTTGACACTTATATACCTCTTTATTTAGATCTCACATTGCCAATATTTCAATATTATCGCCGTCTGAATCCCTGTCAGATGCAAGACACATCTCGCCTTGGACTTAATCAATCAAATCTGCATTCTTCTCGTCACAGATCGTGAATCAGGCGTTAGACATGTTCAACAGCAGAACTCCCTTTGGCCATGGCTTCAAGCAGCCACTCCGACTCTCCAACATGGGTTACATAACAACGGTTTTCAAGCGTTTCACCGATTATTTCCTGGCGTTGAAAGCAGCCGATGGAAAGCCAATTTGGAAAACTGGATGGTGAGAAGCAAAATGGCACACCTCTTGCACACGGTTTTCATAGTGTAAATTCATCGTCGTCCTTGTGCTACGCATCATCTTACTTGATTGTTTGTTTTCCAGGCGATTGGGATTCATATGCTTCGTCGTCAACATGGAAAGCTTCAAGGCACTCATGACGGATCTGCTACAAGGAAAATCGGCCCCATTGAAGTACATCCTCACGTACAAGTTCAGTCAAGACCACCTTGCACTCTTCTTCAACGCTGTCCGACGAGGAGGTAGGACATTTCCTGTTCATCATAAACATGCTACTTTTCAATGTTTACATCCCATCGGCATCCAAACTGGAATCGCGAAGGTGGTCATTCGTAAGCGTGAGTGATTTCCTTCGTTCCAAGTGTTTCAACTGAGCACAATTCGCTAATCAAGTTTGAGCATCACATCTCCGACATACATGAGTTTGTGATACAATCTCGCATCTCACTATTACAGGCGGATGGAACAACAACCCGACGGTCACCCAATTGAAGTCTACATTCCGCAAATTGTTGGCGAGAGCGGGCGCCTGTCCTAGTGGAGTGACCGGTAACTGCCAAGCACGTGATTGTACAGAGATGGTCATGGCTGCCACCTCAACTTATGTACCTCCTGACAACAAGAAGCAAGGCGATGAAGACTGCTGTCTTCAGAATCTAAATGATGTCCTAGGTGATTTAGATTTCATCAACCTATCGCAGAACAAAGCCATTGTTTCGAACGTTATCGTTTATATGGCAGGCTATGTTGCCAGGAAGGTATTTCCGCGGGTATCGTGTGAACAATGTCGATGTGTGCTGCTTTCCAGTAATATTCGGGACCGAGTCCAATCTTCGCATTGTTTGCTCACTCTGAAGAATCGTGGGGGTCTTCTTGTTCCCTCCACGGGTCTGATCCAAGCTGTGACTGTTGGTGAGAAATGCCTGAGAGCCCAAACTGGCACGCGTAAATTGTGTCCTTCAGCCACTCGACAAAGATTTCAGTCACTCGTTGTTTCTGCTGTCGGCACCCAGGATGTATTCGGCCTCAATAACCATGTTCTGGAATCTGCATCGGGTATTGACAACCACGCCTTCAGTTTGTTGCGTTTGGTAGCCGGGTCGTTCTATGACGCTCGTAGTCATCATGTTGCCAGATTGCAAAAGTCTGACCTGAAAGCAAAGTCATTCCGAAACAAGCTCACTCGAAGCATTATTTTCACGGGGCAGTCGGTTTAGTTTCGTTATTTTCTGAGGGACACTACTTTTTACTCCGGGATCTATGGCTTTCAATCCATTTATGTCCTTCGGGTTCCCAGTTAGCATTGATCATTCAATTGACGTCATTTTTGTCTTTCAATTTATCGTATCTGAAGTGATATTTTTCAGGTGCTCATTCTCACCATCAATACTCAGACGTCACACAAGTAATAACATCGGCGTTTCTGAAGAAGGGCTCTTGTGGCCCTAAAGTGAAAGAGAGCAGAAATTGCTCTTGACTCATCTCATTTGCCGGGAGGTCTCGACACGTCTCATGTGCCGGGACTTTTGATTTGTCTTGCTGAATGAATGATGAATGATTGAATAAACCTTGTTGTGCTTGTTGGAGAAATGGATTGGTTGAACTATTAGACGTTTCCGACCTGCTCGCTCATAACGGCCGTTCCAACGGAAAGGTAACACGTAACCAGGGAGCAAAAACTCTGCTAGGCGCAGCGGTTCTAATTGATGGTCACGGTTGCCTAGCACCCCGTCGGACCTCAGAGTTATTTGTGGCCTGCAGCCTCAGGACAACAGGTCGGGTAACGGTCCAAGGAGCTCCCTCGTGATAAAACCCAGACCCCGGATCCGTAACAATATATTATAAGGTTCAAAGAGCCATAACAAAATGGGTGGCGATGTCTGTCGGTCTGTTAACATTTCAGCTTTTTTGCCTCTCCTCCGTTATTACTGGGCCAATTATTTTGAAACTGCCCATCAGAGCCACTTGGATATATTATTTAAGTAGCAGTTTGTATTTATACACAGAACGTGACGAGCTTTGTGGAACACTTGATAGCAAATACCTATTTTGGACTTTCTATGGTGTAGTCAGGTGAGCTTATGTGAATACCTGATGCATGGGCCACGAGTGGAGTATTCACACGGAAGTATGTCACGAACAATAGCGAGTGAAATGTGGCACACATACTCCATGAGTTACCCATCTGATATCAAGAGTGGTACACAATGCCAGTTAGGGTTCATATTTATGCCATGATCCCTCAAATTGGATGGAAAACAGCTCGGATCTTCAGCGCAAAACTTGCTCAGTCGATGATGTCACAGTAGCAATTACATATTCCAAGATGGCCACCACGAGTTACGTGTGACGCTATAGGAAATGTCAGGCATGGCCATTCTACTCTACTTATATTTCTTTGGTGCATACCATGCGGACGGCGATGTGTTAATATTGTTCTTCTTTAACGGCCACAATTATTCCCACACTCTTGTAGGGTTGGCCGGGGGAAGCTTGGTCCAAGTCTTTCATGAACCGGCTGGCCAGACCTAACGTTGGAATACAGCAGGAATTTGTAATTTTTTCAGGATGCCGGAGATAGCTCACCTACTCTTCACAAAGGACACTGTGGGGTCTTTCAACGTTTACCAACCAATGTTGGCAGACGCCAAGTTTGACGTCCATCCGAGGGATAGCACACACATTGATGAATCACCCTAACTGTGAAACACTGGATGACAGTTTATAGCTGGGTCGGGATTCAAACCCAGGCTAGACAGCTTAGATGAGAGTGTGTCCCTCTAAGCCATCCTGCCAGCTTCCTTGTTATTATTATCATTATCATTGCGGTACCAAGACTTGCTGGTACCCTATTGTTTTTATTATTATTATTATCTCACCTGGACTTAACTCAGGTGAGCTTATGCGATCAAGCAGTGTCAATAAGAGAGTAAGTGAGTCAGTCAGTCCGTAAACGCTTCAGTCATTATCGCTTGAACCAAACACACGATTTTGATGAAACTTGGCCACAAGCCTTATATCTGATGCCTAACGAAGGTGTATTGGCCGCATCAAAATCTGCGCTCATTAAGGGGGTCTGCGGGAGTTTTTTTTGACCCCCCCTCCCCCCACATAGGCATTTGCTCTCTTTTCCAAAACTACACACACAATTTCGATGAAACTTGACCGCAACCCTCATCACCCGTAATGTACCAAAGTGTATCGACTGCATCAAAATCTGCACTCATTAAGGAGTCGAAGAGGGGGTGGGGGGTTGAACCCCCCAAAATAGGTATTTGCTTTCTACTCTGAAACTACATACACAATTTTGATGAAACTTGACCACAACCTTCATCATCAGTGATGTACCAAAGTGTATTGACCGTATCAAAATCTGCGCTCCTTAAGGGAATCTACGGGGTGAGGAGGGTTGACCCCCCCCCCTCCCCCAACAAAAAATAATAGGTAGTTGCACTCTTTTTAAACTACACACACAGTTTTGATGAAACTTGACCACAACCTTCATCACCCTTGATGTACCAAAGTTTGTTCACGGCATTAAAAAAAATTCAGGGTCTAAGTAGGTCTGTGGAGGGATTTGTGTGATTGTTACTCCTGATCCAGATGAGCTTCAGGACAGGTGGTCCTATTTTTATTATGCCGCACCATGTACATTAGAAGCACCGATGCCAAAATAGAAACTCTCATACAGTACATTGGGTGACACATAATGCGTGCAGAAAACGAAGGTTTGGAGACGTCAACCATGCTGGGTATGGGTGAGGTAAGAAGAGGATGAAGTAGACCTTGTATGTGCCGATGGATGGGGTAAAGGCTGCAACCAAGTCATCTTACTGGATATAGAGATGTGAGAAGATGCTTATTTGCCCCTTGTTACTCCAATGGATCCTCGTTGATAGGGGTTGTGTTTCAATGGATGGTTGACCCAGTGCTGACTTGAATTGGTTAATGGAGGTTGCTTTTATGACATATTCAGGAAGCCCATTCCAATTGTTTATGCTCCTGACACAGAGAAAGTAGTTTGCCTGATTTTAATTCTGCAATGCTTCTTCCTCACTTTCTTGATTACGGCCTCTGGTTCTTGAGTTGTCGTTCATTTCAAAAAATTTCTGGCCATCAAGTTGACCAATTCCTTGCATTATCTTGAAAATCTGGCTGGGTTTTGCTCATTATAGACCAGCGTAGGTTGGTTTAGTGCTCTCAATCTGTTAGGATACTCTTGTGGTCTGAAATCTTGCAAGAGCCTGATTGCCTTCTGTTAGACTTTCTCAAGGAGGTCTTCATCCTTTTATTTATACATATATATATATATATATATATATATATATATGGATTTCAGAATCAGATCCCACTAATACACAAACATCGCAGGTCCTCAACAGTTATTTCCATAAATGCATGTTCAGAATCGACCCATCCCCTTGTCTGGTGGGATTCTAACTCTTTGATGTGTTGGAGAAGGGTAGAGAACAGATTCTCTTTCGTTCCTATGTGATAACCTTTTCCTCTTTATGACACGTTTGTGACGTGTGATTTTATGTCAGTTTTCATTTCTGCATGAGCGATATTCACCGTTCATGCACGCGAGAGATAGCCGTTCGCCCAACAGAGACTCATTCTACCCCTTTCCATCAAGGCACATTGGCTTGGAAATAGACGATTTATTTACACTTTGGACTTGCAGGACATTCGATTAAACACACCACGGGCTTTTCCTGAACAGTTATTCTGATGGTCCGACATGGCTGTGGATCATTTATCTCAGGACCACCTTTTTCCATTGACGTTCGACACCCACTTTCATAGACGTTCGACATCCACCTTTTTTGATCGACATTTGATGCCCCGTTCGGCAGCTCTATGGATTCTAGCTGGCTCTTGTTCGTGTCGGGCTGAATGGGGAGGTGATGGTTGCCGTTGATGTTTTGTGAGCGCTTCACGGCCCCACTCGGTTGTTCCGGCAAATGGCCGTTTTCTGGTGCTCGTCCAGCACCCCGAACATGGCGTCGAAAGCCAGGCCTGTGTTAATTGGGAGTTGCATCTCGCTCGATGGTGAGGAAGGGATGATCGTGAGAATTAACAGTTGGAGGTCACATACAGGGACATGCCAATAGGCAAGCTGGATTTGGCTGAAGTC
>CM068952.1:200869734-200886032 GCA_035128595.1 Eptatretus atami
GTACTTCTCATCACAATCAAGGCTCTCTTCGGCAACATCTGCCACAAATTTTCCAGTTGACTCGTTTTCGAGTCGTTAAAAAACTCTCAAAGAGGAACACGACCCCCACCCTTGTAGGGCAAAACGCACACATTCCTCCACACAGCGGGGCACCATTCCCTCCCACCTGCCATTTCCAAGTATCGTTTTCACGAGCAGAGTGTTCGTCTGCTGTTCTTTCAGCACCTTGCTTTAAATTTCCAAATATTATCACATACTAATCTCAATTCCTTGCAGCGAGTCTGAACACCTTGATGAACTATGATCTTGCAGCGATCTGAACGGACTGATGAAATACATCTGTGCAGCCAAGTTGAACTTATGATGAACTACATCGTGCAGCAGAGTCGACTATGATTAATACATCCATGCAGCAAGAGTCTAAACATTACTGATGAATACGAATCCGTCATGGCCGTGAACACTGAATGAAACTACATCCGGAGTGAGCCTGAACTACTGATGAAACTTTCATCCGGAGGTCGAGCCGACACTACTGGATGAACTACATCCGTCGAGTGAGCCTGAATACGATGAACTTACATCCGTGCAGTAATCTGAACACTGATGAAACCACATCGCGTGCAGCGAGTCGAACTCTGATGAACTACATCGGGCAGCGAGTTGAACTACTGATGATCTCCATCCGTGCAGTTGAGCCTGATACTGAGATACATCCGATGCAGCGGTCGAACTACTGATGAACTTATCTGTGCAGCGATTTGAACGACTGATGAACTTAAATCCGTAGCAGTGAGCCCTGAAACTACTGATGAACTACATCGTCAGCGAGTCTGAACGACTGATGAACTAGCATCCGTGCAGCGAGTCTCAACTTACGATGATCTCCAATCCATGCAGTGAGCCTGAACTACTGAAATGACACTCATCCGTAGAGTGACCTGAGGACTACTGATGAACTATATCCGTGCAGCGAGTTCTAAACTTGCTGATGAACTGCAATCCGCTTGCAGTGAAGCCTGAACTACTGATGACGTCATCCGGAGAGTGAGCCTGAAACTTACTGATGACTACATCCGTCGCAGGTGAGCCTGAACTACTGAGACTAATCCTTGCAGCTAATCTGAACTACTGATGAACACATCCGTGCAGCGAGTCTGAACACTGATGAACACATCGTGAGCGAGTCTGAACTACTGATGGAACTATATCTGTGCAGCGAGTCGAACGACTGATGAAATACATCTGTGCAGCAGTTGAACCTACTGAATGACTACATCCGTTGCAGCGAGTCTGAACTACTGATGTATATCTGTGCAGCGAGTTCTGAACGACTGATGAAATACATCTGCTGACAGCGAGTCTGAATACTGATGAACATACATCGATGCAGCGGTCTGAACGACTGATGAACTACAATCCGTGCAGCCGAGTCTTAACGACTGATTAACTACATCCTGCACGCGAAGTCTAACTACTGATCGAACGTGCATCTCGAGTGAGCCTGAACTACTGAATGAACTACATCGTGGTACGGAGTGAACTACTGCATGAACACATCCGTGCGCCAAGTCTGAACGAACTGATGGAACATACATCGTGAGCGGAGTCTGAACTACTGATGATCTCCATCCGTGCAGCGGTCTGAACGACGAGGCTACATCCGTGCAGCGAGTTGAATACTGATGGACTACATCCGTGCAGGGAGTCTGAACTCTGATGAACTACATCCTGCAGCGATTGAAACTACTGATGATCTCATCGTGCGTGAGCCTGAAATACTGATGAACTACATCCTGCACGAGTCTGAATACAATGATGAACTACATCCGTGCAGCGAGTCTTGAACTATGATGATCATCCATCCGTGCAGGTGGCCTGAACTACTGATGAAACTACATCCGGCCAGCGATCTGAACTACTGATGAACTACATCTGATTGCAGCGAGTCTGAACGACTGATGATACTCTGTGATTTTTTTACAGCAAGTCGAATACTTGATGAACTACATCCGTGCAGCGGTCTGAACGACTGATGAAACTACATCCGTGCAGCGAGCCTTGAACTACTGATGAACTAATCTGTGGCAGCGAGCCTGAACATACTATGAACTATTCTGTGCAGCGACCTGAACTACTGATGAACTACATCTGTGCACGACCTGAACTACTGATGTACTACATCCGTTGAGAGTTGAGCGAACTCTGATGAACTACATCCGGAGAGTGAGCCGAACTACTGAAGAACTACATCGTTGCAGCGAGTCCGAACTACTGATAACTACATCAGAACGGGGAGTCTGAACTACTCATGAACTAATCGGCAGCAGAGCCTGAACTACTGATGGAAACTACATCCGTGCAGCGAGCTGAGCTTCTGAGAACTACATCCTGCGGAGTCTGAACTACTGAATGAACTCATCCGTGCAAGTTGAGCCTGGTACTGATGAACTACATCCGTAGAGTGGCCGTGAACTATTGATGAAACTACATCATCGAGGTGAGTCTGAACCAATGATGAACTAACAGTCATAGATCTGAATAGCGCTGACTACATCCGTGAGCGGTTCTGAACATACTGATGAACCAACATTCCATTGGCAGCGAGTACTGAATTACTGAATGAACTACATTTGTTTGCAGTCTGAGTCTGATTTATTTTTGTATTTATGGTACTACTCCGAGCGTGAGTGAACTACTTGATGAACTACATCCGAGAGTGAGCCTGAACTATGATTGATTATCTTTGGAATCGCGTAGATGAGCGCTGAACTACTTGATGACTACATCTAGTAGAGTTGGCCTGACTACTGATGAACTACATCCGTTGCACGCGAGTTGAACGACTGATGACTACATCGTGCAAGCGAGTCTGAACGACTGATGAAACTAACATCCGTGCAGCCGAGTCTGAAGACTGATGAAATTACGTCCGTGCAGCGAGTCTAACTACTGATGATTCTCCATCCGCTAGAATGCCTGAACTACTGATGGAACTTCTCCGTAGAGTGAAGCCTGAAAACTACTGATGACTATATTCACGTGCAGCGACTCTAACTGCTGATGAACGCTTCCGTGACAGTGAGCCTTGAACTACTGATGAATTCATCCGGCAGCGAGTCTGAACTACTGATGAACTTCATCGTGCAGCGGTTCTGAGATCCTGATGAACTTCATCCGTGCAGCGAGTCGAACTACTGATGAACTTCATCGTGCAGCGAGTCTGATACTGATGAAACTACATCCGTGCAGTGAGCCTGAACTACTGATGAAGAGGCAATACAGCTTCTGACATTTGAATTTTCGTGAACTTCTTGAATCTCAGACCTTAAAAAATTCAACCTTTTCATGGTTTCCCAGAGATCCCTGGCAGGGAGGGACATTCTCAATCATTCAAGTTCAGGTTTTGGACATCACCGCTGTGGGAACCTCTGGTAGCTTGTACATGTTTCTGCGTTTTGAGCTGGCAAGTAACTGTGCGATCTATCTCTCCGGGTTCTTCACGACATCTTTGGTCCGCTTCTTTCACATTTTCCCCAATTTTTTTTCCATTATCTTCGATTCATCGAATTCTTGCATTTTTCTTTTATCCCTCGCCACCAAAGTTGAAGGACATTATGTTTTCACTCCCAGTCTGCTTGTTGTTTGTGTGCAGGACATTCTCACAAAGTTTGTGACAGATTCGGACGAAAAATTTTTTGGGGCAGGTTGGGGGGTGATAGGAAGAAATGAGTTAGATTTTGTTTGAAGACTGGATCGACTCCAGAAATTTTAAAAGTAATCTTCACAGGATGAGAGATGGTACTGTATGCATTATATTTCAAAGGTATTTGGTTGTCCAGATATGTTTTCTCATGGATCAGGTATTACGTGGGAGGTAGTGCTCTACCGAGTGCCCTTGTAGTTATCTGTTCTGCTCTCCATATCCTCTCTCATCGGTATCTATATCTGCGAAGGAGAAGTGAATTCTGGCAAATTTTTTTCTGTAAGGCTCAGCTTGCTGTACCTGGATGTGTTTGAGGGTGGTGCGTAGCGGCTGAAACCGAGTTCCTCTCCAGGTCCTCCTGATGACTCATCATTGCTCTTTTAGTTTGAACGCTTCCAATGCCGTGTTTTCCATTTATAATTGAGTGGCCAGCTACAAAATCGGAGTCGAGCAAGTCCAACCATCCTCACCCCGACTATATCCAGCTTACAAACTGTTAACCACTGACCGGAGATGGAAGGGCGCAGCAAGGTAGGGCAGTAGGAGGTGTTAAAGTGATTAAAGAACAGGACCCACTCTTCACTCAACACAATCAGTTCATCAATTCGATATTCATGGAGAACAAGTGATTGTCCTGAGTATAATGGCTGGTGCAGGTGCAGTAACGGTAAGGATCGGATATTCGAGTTAGAGGACCGTTGCCCCCGACGAAGTGCTTGCTTGATACATACGTACTTTTAGTTATTCTTGGAACGATCGAACGCAGCAGGACGTCCGCATGGCGCGAATCATCGGTCCATTCCTTGGACTTGTTGGTCGGTTTGGGAACGGTTAAGAACCAAAACACCATTGATATGCGGTTGTGTGCATGTGGGTCGTTGGAACAAGTTCCATGCTGCATGCTTGATGAACCATCACTCTTCCTGTATTAACGCCTGAAACGAACGACGACGCGTTTTCCCATCGTAAGACCGAGTAAAGTTGTGACTCATAAAGCAATGACGCCGAATTTCCGGTTTGCGTGAGGAAGCGCAAGGGAGGTATGTACGTCACTTCCGTTTCTCACTTCGCGTCGGCCGTGGAAACCGCACTGGCCGCCTCTGACTCGCTTATCATTCCCTTTGTGAGTAAAATCGACTGTTGTGTCGCTCTCACTTGTTCATGGCATGTTGAGGATTTTTCTTTTTTTGAGCTTCAGGTGGAAGATGTGCGTTCATCGCTGTGTTGCCTTGCTGCAATAAATCAAACGTCCATCTGATGGAGGGCTGAGTGCGAAGCACCAGGGTGGCCGTTTATAGCTGGTCGGGATTCGAAAACGCCAGGCTCGGACAGCTCAAAGGCGAGTGCACTAGTATATATGTATATGTAATATATATGAATATGTAATATATATACAGTACATAATATACGGCATATATATACATATATATAATATATAATACAGTATACATATATATACAATACATATTTATATACACACATTTACATATACATATATATAATATACTATATATACATATATATATACATATATATTATATATATATTAAACACAACAATATACATAATATACATTAATATTAATAATATACATAATTATATATATTATTACATTATATATACAAACATATATACATATTATATATATATATATATATATAAATATATTATATATACATATACATAAGTATATATATATACACTATTATATATTATTATACAGGATACCTTAATAGTACATATTATACATATATACGATATAATGTATATATATTATGGATATATATATATATATATTTATTATTAGTTTTTGGGTTTTTTATGGTCGCGCTTAAATCACATGTGAACAGAGAGTCTACATCAAAAATTCTTCATGGAACAATTGTTATTTCTAAAAAACTAAATGACCTTTTAAATTTTCATACGATTGGATAAGACTTCTATGTGGTCAAAATCTTGGCTTGGAACCTATACTAAACATAACCTTCAATGACATCAAGGTTAAACAACTTTATTCTCCCATTAGGGAGTACTTGACATGTGCCAGTTTCAATTTTTTTTCATGGAGGCGTTTCAGAGATAGCAGGTCCCAAAGTTTTTCCTTTTTTCCACCGTGGCTTGCCACACCATGTGACCAATGATGTCACAATATCCAGTAAAACATTTGTATCTTGGGTAGTTCGCACACTTTAGGGTGAAATTCCATGCTCATATCGAAAAGATGCGTTGCAGAGAAATTAATTTTAAAATGCGAAACATGGACTCACGACGACGGACGGACGGTACACCTGAAAACTATAACGCCTCCCAGCGACTTCGTGGTGGAAGACATTTTGTTGTTTTAAAAAAAGGAAAGAAGAAGAAGCAGAAGAAAACAGAAGAAGCGAAGAGAAATTTTGTTTTATGTAGATGATGACACAGGCCCATCAATCCGTCGACCTGTACTACTGAATTACTCACACTGTTGTGGCCTTACTCAACTATATCATAACTGTTTGCAGATTGGCCTGATCAGTGTATTACCTATACGAACAGTTGATAGCCGGCCGGACGCACGTGCAGCGCAAGGGACGGACACAGGACGGGATGCAAGCATCCGAGAGGAGCATCTTTTTATTTACATGATAACAAAACAGCTCATACATATTATATGATCCTTAGAAGTCCGTAAGTAGTATCAGGCCGTATGTGTTGTTAGGTGTCAGGCCGAGGAATTGACACCTTTCGATTGTTCTGACTTGACAGTTTTTGCTACCTAAACTCTGTAGTTGTCTGAGCTTTCTTATAACCACAATGAAAGACTATCGCATGAACGGAATAACAGACATTGTCATTTGAGTTGAACTCTAAATCGACTTATATATCGGCCGACAATATGCAAATTGTTGTGCCTATAAACTCAACAACAAAATCAATGCTTTGAATCATTAAAAACACCAACACATGATGGAGAAATATTTACAAGAACTTCTCTTAATGGTCCAGACTGCACAAAGCCATCCATACCTCCATATGTAGCAGTCATAGCGTCACCTCCGACTTGACAACATGTTCGCCGAACTCACAGTGGTACGCCCATGTGTTCTATTAAAAAAGAGGCGACTTACGGAACCCTTATACCACACATCGTGTACATCTGTAGAACCGGCACTGCTCGTGGACCACCTCTCGTGTGCTCGCTGGACAGTTTGGACAACAACCGTGAACGTTTCTACGCGATCACCTTGCACGTGTGTGGCGCTCCTGGTTGTGGCATCTGTCGGTGTCGTTGACAATTGGAGAGATGTGAACGTTTTACACGCACTGAAGCGTGGCATTTGTTAAGCGGCCGCCCCCGGTGTGGGTTCGGCGTGTGCCGGCGAAAAAAGCCGACGGCGTGGAAGACCCTCTGCAGCGTGCACACTCGTAGGGACGTTTACACCTCCGTGAATCGTTCAGTTGCTCACAGTGCCCCGATTGAGTGAATCCCTGACCGCATATACACACAAAAAGGCCTCTCTTCCCGTGTGCGTCGAGGTGCTCAGGAATTGCTTTTTCGTCCGTTACTGTAAAGGAAATCATCATTTGTACTTTTATTCTGGAAACAGATCGGTGTCTCTCCATGTGCATCCTGGACAGCGGCCTCCGTACTGAAGGTGTGAGAGGCACATGCTGCAGAGAACTTGTCCTCATGAACTGTGGATGGTCTCGCCTGTCAAATGTGGTCGACAAAAACACAAAATAAACGGAGTCGAGTTTCTAAGGTTATGGATTAGAAATGCTCAAAAATTAACTTCTGCCCGTAAACCAAAACAAGCTTTGCAATTAAACAACTTTTTGGTACAAGGTTGCCCTCAAAAGGAATTACCATCATGTGTGTGGAAAACTAGAACAGCACTCTCGACGTTGTACGTCGACAGGTATGCTCCGCTCGCATTGTTAATACATTATACTATCTTGTACAAAAGTTTGATTTAATATCCCTTCAAACTATCCTCAAATATCAATCTCTTACTTGACATGGCCTGCTGAAATTGAGCCTCATAAATCTATCACTTTAGTAATGCATTCATTATATCATACTTGGTACCAAGTTGACTTGGATCCCCTTCAGCCATTCTTAGTTATCACAGGGAATTGAATAACTATCATGGACTTTGACCCATTTGACCTCTGACTCTCTTGATAATCAGTTATCTTGCATCTACTGCAATACGACGCGCAGTTGGCTCAAAATTCATCACTGGTTCACAAGTTAGCACAGTAAATAATTGTTTTTACCTAACATGACCTCTAGCATGACCTTTAAACTCCTTGACCTCACATCTCAATCAGTTCTCTGAACATCATTCAACATACTTGTTCCAAGTTGGTCATGGCTTGTCACAAGTTTAGCATGGTGATATTATTTACCTAACTTGGACTCTGACTTGACCCTTTTACCCCAAAATCTAAATTGGTTTAGTCTTTACGATCACATTAACGGGTACCAGGTTGGTCAAAATTCCCACGACATTCCACAAGTTGGCGCCGTAACAGAAAGTTGCCGAACATGACCTCCTGACCTTTTCCTTTTCAATGAAATGTAAGTCATATCATCTTTACTATCAGTTAATACCATACTTGTGAACAAGTATGACCTGTAGCCTGGTGTTGCCTCAGTGTGTTAGGGTGGCAGCTTTGGAATCGTAGAGGTCCTGAGTTTCAATCCCTGACGCATGAATTACATACACCAGGCGGTTGACTTCAGCCTGTCTCGCTTCCGAGGTCGGCGAACATGCAGTACAGTTCCAGTGTGTGTACCTGGTAGAGGGGCACTGCCATCAGCGACACGGTCGCGCTTCAAGAAATGATAGCCACCCGGCACTAAGCGCCCATCCGACCACCACCACCAGTATGACTTAGATCCTTCAGCTGCTCTTAATTGATTGACAGTAACCACAACCATGCACGGAGCCACAAGACGGGAAAAAAACAGCCGGAAGGACAACCTAATAACATAATGCGTCGGTGGACTCGTCAGCGAGGCGTAAAAATTATTCAGGACATTTTAATGGTGATGTGCGGGGTCACTCTGTCGTGAAGAGGTCTGAGGAAAGTGAATTGAAGCTAACACTTGAGACCAGGGGTATTACGTGCACCATTCTTAAGCGTTTTGATTAAACCTCTTCAACTCCTATTGATTGTGTGCATGGTCAGTTGGCTTGTTGGTGGATGTGCTTGATCCTCTGTGCTGAGAACGCGAGAACTTGACAGAGATAAACACGTGGCCCGATTATCTGTTGTAAAGACGTAGGCAACTTCCTAACAGAGATTACATCATCTAGATATTGATTGTGGCCCTGAGGAGGATGACTGAGCCCACCAGAAACAACTTCAGCCATTGCAAGGAGTTCAAGATGACCACGAGTAGTCAACTGGATTGCATCCTCTCCCAACTTCTTCAGAACATGTAATGACATGGATTTCCGCACAGATGACCATCGTGCTCCAAAGGTTTAGACCAGTCAGGTTAAGTTGCAGGTGGTGTGGAGAAGTGGCCTGTTTTCTTTGCTGAGCAGGTCCAGGCTGCACAAGTCCCTGACCATTACATTCTATACATATCGGTCGATACGAGGCCACCAACATGGTGCCGAACACTGTCGCTTCAATTGATGATCACTCGGTTATCTACTTGTGGCCATAAGAAAGCACTCATGCACGCAGAGCGCACGGTACGACTGTGTAGTGACCCGAGCTTCAACAAGGTCATTCAGTATGACTGGCTCATAGTCTGGTCGTGGTGACGGTGCTTGCTTGGTCAGCACTAGGGATAGGGCCAGGCACGTGTTGATTCGAGCCAAGGGTGCAGAAGGGAGGGGGGGGGTGAGTCCTCCACCGAAATCCAGTTGGAGTTGGGGGAGGGGGGGGACGCAGCTTGGAGATGGCGTGTGCAGCAGATCTCTATCAAGTTTGTCCTCTGTGCGCGTCCAGCTAGCAGCCAGGTTTTGAAGCTGATGACAGCCTCTGGAAGTAGGTCCAGTCACCGACAATTGTCGGTCTGCACCACATTGTCCTCGGTCGGAGTTAAGTGAAGCTTGAAAGTTGTAAGCCATTTATAGGCGATCTCCCATTGGTGTTCTTTGGTTCGCACTCACGATAGAAACCCGATTTGCTCCCTTAAATCACTGTTTCCTAAACCTTCACGAAACCAAACATTCTCTTAATTATTATTGTTTTTTGGCCGATATTTCGTAGACATCTCAGAACTCATTGCTGGGAGCCCACTGATGCAGGTGCCTCTGCAAGCTGGTAACTCGTTTGCCGACCCTGGGAAGGATGACAGGCTGAAAACCCACCTGGTGTTATTTAAACAGCACACACAAGGGCTCAAAACTCAAGACCCTAAGACATTAAGGCAACCACCTGAAGCAGGATGGAAGGGGTGTTGAGGCTGCCATGAGGAAGGCTGGGGGGAATGGAGGATGCGTGAAGAAGGTTAAAATTCCACCATAATTACTGAGGACACACTACACACACACAACACAAATACAACACACTAACACACACCTATTGTACATCAAACTCTAAAATTATATATTAACACACTGCTCACAGTACCTGGACTCACCTTTCTTCTGGTCCTCTGCTGCAGCCAACCGAGTCCCCAAGTCACTGACTCTCTGCAGGACTCCAAAGGGTTCTCCCAGGGGGTCTTCCAGAAGTCACCCCTCTCCTGGACATCCCCTTGACCCTAAGTCCGATCTCGGCCCCCGCACAGGCACGACTTCCATGTACCCGACAAGCTCCTTTGCGTACATGGTTGCAGGTTGAATCTCTTCGTGCCGGACAAAGCACGGAGTCGACCCTCCCAGGATTGGCGCTCATGCGCGGGCACCAAAGACTCCGAGGATCTCGACCCGAGTACCCGTAACGCGGCTCGGAGGACTCTCGTTAACCCTGCATCTCAGCCAGGCTTGGGAGTTCAACCGAGAGCCGCCCCGACCTATCGTCCTGTCAGCTGGTCCCTCGGTAAACCGTGCCAGGAGTTACAGACCCCACGTTTGTTCAGACCGGAGGAAAGTCGTGGCTTTCATTTCTTGTTATTTACCTGATCCGGTGTTTTGGGGTGTTGCATCATACAGGAAAGTAGATGGTAGGAGTTCCTCCATAATTATGTCGTTCCACATTAATAATCCTGCATGGGACAATGAATGTCTTCAAGTACCTGCATAATAATAAATTAGAAAAATGAAGGTAGAAATGTGATTGTCAAATCATTATCAAAGATATATCCACCTCAAAGCGAAACGAGAACCACGCCATGCTTCTTACGAACTCTACACTCTGCCATCCGTTGTGTAGAACCGTCACCAAAATAAGCAGCATAGAGACTTCGATTTCTGGGTTCATTTGAACAGCATTTGCCGCCTAACATATCCTCTGGAATCGTGAAGGTTTTATCGAGCCAATCTTTAAGTACGTACTCATGGGTATTGCAGATATCCTGGGAAATCTACAAAACACTCCGAGTCTCATTTTCACTTCAGCTAATATGAAGAGGAGGAAGGGAAGTGTGCCACAGGTGTGGAAAGGCAAGCTAGTATCATGCAAGAAGGGAAAGAGGAGTGATTCATCAACTGCACACCTGAAGTCTGACCTGTGACATTGTCTGTGTGGAAGAATAATCAAGAGAGAAGTTATTTTCGAAAATCACTGCGGCAACACCTAAGCACAAACAACCTCTAAAATCGAAGATCTAAGACACGCAGCACTTTTGACATGGACAGAGATGCATACGACAAAGATAGCAGATATTTACCTGGACTGTTGCAAAAGCGTTCAACAGTCTGTGATGATAGGGTACCCGGGCTGAAGAAGAAGCCGCAGGAAGATATGCTTGCAGACATGCAGTTACAGGTGGTCCTAGAAATGGCGATACCAACATTCAATGACGAACAATGCAAGTGGTCCCACCCTGGCGGTCGTCCAAATGGTCCACCTGTGGAGAAATGTCGTCAAAGTGTTCACCCTGGGGAGTTTCCAAGGGACCCTGAGCGTGTCAAGTGGTCCACCCTGGAGAAAAGGTCGTCAAAGTGGTCCACCCTGGGAGAAATCGTCAAAGTGGATCCACTCCTGGGCAAGCGTCGAACATTCACTGGAAGCTTTCGTGTCGACATCCTGGGCAGAGAGTGTCGTTCAAAGTGGTCCACCCCTGGGAGAAGTCGTTTCAAAGTGGTCCACCCTGGAGGAAGCGTCCGTCAAAGTGGTCCACCTGGAGAGCATCATCAAAGTGGTCCAATCCGGGCAGGAGCGTGTCAAGTGGTCCACCTGAGAGCGGCGATCTCAATGTGGTCCACCAGGAGAAGCTGTCAAGGGTCCTGGAAAATCGGTCAAGTCCACCCGTGAAGAAGCCGTCATAAGTGGTCCTCCTGGATAAGCTCGTCAAATGTGGTCACCCTGGGAGAAGCGTCAGTCAAAGTGGTCCACCCGTGGGCGGATCGTGCGTCAAAGTGTTCCACCCTGGAGAAGCTGACGTCACACTGGTCCACCTGGAGGAAATGTCAGTCAAAGTGGTGGTCCAGCCTGGGCAAGCATATCAGAGTGGTCATCCTGGGACGAATGCCGTCAAAGTGGTCCACCCTGGAGAGCGGTCAGTGCTCTGCGACGTCGAAAGTGGTCCACTCTGGGAGAAGCGTCGTCACAAGTGTACACCCTGCGAGAAGTGAATCCTCAAGTGGTTCCCCTGGGAGAAGTGTCGCGTCGAAAGTGGTCCACCCTGGAGAAGCCGCGTCAAAGTATGGTCCACCGCGAGACACCGTGGTCATGGGAATGCGTTCGTCAAGTGGTCCACCCCATGGAGACGTCGTCATGTGGTCTACCTGCAAAGGTGTCAGTGGTCCACCTGGGAGAAGTGTCTCAAATGGTCCAACTCCTGGGCAGAGCGTCGGTCAAAGTGGTCCACCCTGCGAGGCAAAGCCTTGTTAAAGGAGTCCACCTGGGCAGCAAGCGTCGTCAAAGTGGTCCACCCTGGGAGACTACGTCATAAGTGGTCCACACGCTGGGCGATTCGTCAAAGAGATCCACCCTGGGCAAGCGTCTCAAAGTCCACCCTGGGAGCAATGTTGTCAAAGTGGTCCACCCTGGGAGCAGCGTGCTCAAGCGGTCCACCGCTGGCAGAGCTGTCGTCAAAGTGGTCCCACCTCGAGAAGCGTGTCGAAAGTGGTCCACTCCTGGAGAAATGTCGTCATAAGTGGTCCACCCTGGGAGAATGTCGTATGCCAACAGGTGAATGTCCAAGGGTCCAAGGGAATTTCGTAAAAGGATGGTCCACCCCTGGAGAGCTGTCTCAAAGTGGTCCACCGGAGAACTGTCGTCAAATAGTGGTCAGCCCTGGGAGAAGCAGTCGCTCAAAAGTGTCCACCCTGGGCAGAGCGTCGTCAAAGTGGATCCACTGAGCGTTCATGGTCCACCTGCAGAAGGCAATGTGATCCTGGGAAAGTCTGTCGTCCACCACTGCAACGGTCACTGAGAAAGCTGATCGTCAAAGTGGTCCACCCTGGGAGAAGCTGTCGTCAAAGGTCCACCTGGTGAAGTGTCATCAAAGGGAGCAATCGCTGGTCCAACCCTGAGAACTCAAAGTGGGTCACCGAAGACGTGTCCAGGCCCCTGGGACATGAAGTGGTCCATCCTGAGAACTTCCTCAAGGGCAGAGAAGTGTCGTCAAAGTGGCCATCCTCGGAGAGAAGTGTCCGTCAAGTGCGTCGACCTCTGGGAGAAGTTGTCAAAGTGGTCACCTGGAGAAGTTCAGTCAAAGTGTCCACACGGAGAAGCGTCAGGTACACCGACAGGGTGCAGTGCCACTCGAGAAGTGGTCCAGTGGTCCACCCTGGGAGAGTGTCGTCAAAGTGGTTACCCTGGAGAAGTGTCGTCAAGTGGTCACTCTGGGAGAAGTGTCGTCAAAGGTCCACCCTGGGGCAGAGATGTCGTCAAATGTGGTTGCCATCCCTGGGAGAAATTCGGCAATTTGGTCCACCCTGGGGCAGAGCTGTTGTCAAAGTGGTCCCACCTAGAGAGAAGTGTCGTCAAAGCGGCCACCTGGAGAAGGTCGTCAAGAGGTCCACCCCTGGAGAAGTGTGTCAAGTGGTCCACCCTGGGAGAAGCGTCGTCAAAAGCTGCTCCACGCCTGAGCGGAAGCTTGTCCAAAGTGGTCCACCCTGTAGAGAAGGTCGTTCAAAGTGGTCCAACCCTGGGCGAGAAGTGTCGTCAAAGTGGTCCACCAACGTGAGAGAAGCTGTCCAGCCTAATCTTCAGTGGTCCACCCTGGGAGAAGGCGTCGTCAAAGTAGTGCCACCCTGGGAGAAGTAAGGTCAAATGGTCCCTGCCTGGAGAAGTGTCGTCAAGTGGTCCCCGTCAGAGCGTCGTCAAACTGGTCCACGGGAAAGTGTAGACAGGGCGCACCTGATGTCGTCAAAGTGGTCCACCCGGCGAGAAGTGCGTTCAAAGTGGTCTACCCTGGGAAGATGTAAGTGTACCGAGCGTCGTCAAACTGGTACCACCCTAGAGCAGCGTTGTCAAATGAGTGCACCACTGAGAGATGCGTCGTTCAAATGGTCCACCCTGGAAGCGAATTCGTCAAGACACTTGAGTGTCATCACTCGTCCCTCGGAGAATTCGAGTGGTCCCTCGAAAGTGTTCGTTCAAAGTGGTCCACCGCTCGGGGACAGTGTCGCAAAGTGGCCACCCTGGGAGGAAGTGCTCGTCAAAAGTGGTCCACCTCGAGAAGATGTCATCAAATGTGGCCACCTCGGAGAGTGTCGTTCAAGTGTCCACCACTCAGGAGAATGGCGTCAAAAGTGGTCCACGCATGGCAGAGCGTCGTCAAAGTGATCCACCCTGGGAGGGAGTTTGCACTACAAACAATGGAAAGTGATTCAGGGAGAAGTGGAAATAAAAATGTCAGAATGAAGAAACATTTGGTGTTCGTTTGACACAAGTCTGTCATTCAGCTCTGACGCTGCAATATCAGCGGAGGAGAGCGAATATGAAACTGAATAATCAAAAAGCTTTCATTCCTAAGCAATTGGGGAAGAAAGGCTGCTCCAGTTGCTATAAATATCAGTAGAGACCACTATATACACAGCATATATAACAATATATATATTAAGTATATATCTATTATGACATATCTCTATACATAATTATATAAAATTAAACATCATATAGTTGAGCTGTTGAAACATCTGCCAACACTGACAATTCAGCCAGTGTTGGGAAAAACTAAATGATCGAAGTAACCTTTAAATATAGAAAAGTGTTTTTCTCATTGAATTGATTCATCTCAGAATGGAACACTGGCGAGTAAAAATGAAAAGAATAAAATATTGGTTGATGGAAGATCTGCCTTGTCACATTAACACAACAATATTCTTGCGAGTGAAGATTCAATGCTTTGCCAGTCACCCCCCTGGAAAGAAACACGTGTTGGGGTGTTGTTGGTCTAAAGAATAGAGAACTCTGAGAAGGAATAAAAACCTGTGGTAAGTTGGGTTAATAAAGCAGATGCCCAAGGCGGGTGGGGGGGAGAACAAGTTAATAATAAGTAAAACCAAATCTGTTGCGAGCCAAGTTAGATTGAAAACTGACCTATCTGCATTAACTTGTCTTTCTCTCATGGCCGGTTTGAGTGAATTAAAAGCTCTTCCTACCATAGATCAAGTGACATTGCTCGATCTCAAATCAAGCCTTGAATGATCCTCGGACATTTGCGTAGTTGCGAAGGATAAGCGGACCAAAGGGGGGGGGGGAACGCTGCCTTGGTGAGAACTTAAAGGAGGAAGGAGCGCGCCGGCTTAAGAATAAGGTAAGAATGCCTCTTTTCTCGGCACCAGGGCATGCAAGTTCCGCTCTTTTTGTGATCTGTCATTACTTAAAAGAACGAAAAAGAGGAGCTTTATACACACAAAAGAGGGTACCACGGAGGGTTTGACGGCCCGAAAGGACAGCGTCCGGAGGGAGATGAGGGAAAAACGCCTGGGAGGGTGACCTGAAAATTCCAAGGACAAGGTATTCTGGGGAGATGACGGGGTGGGAAGGTGTGCAAGGGAGTGTGAGGTTCGTGGAAAGGTGTTGAAAGACACTCAACCCACCCGAACCACCTGGGCCAAAATAATGACCAGTCCAGAAATCTAAAATGATCAGGAAAAGTTGAAAAAAGCGTGTACGAAATTATGGACCAAGGTCATTGATTCCAATTGAAATCATGTATGATGAATATAAAAGTACCCATGTGCATTCCTAAAATAAGATTCGTTAAGATATGGCATATGTTGAATAAGTCACTGAACATGACTTGGAAGCCTGTAATGACTTGTAAGGAAGAGTCATGAAATAATATAGCTGCAATGTGAAGCAGCAAATAAAGAGGAAAGAACAAGTTTGAGGAGGCAAACACCTTGCCCCACCCGTGCAACTGAGTGCATGGGGGCAGTCAGGGAATCCATGCGGGGGAATCCAAGTTTGTATTCGAACCTGGAGTTCGGGCTGTGGCCACAGCCTCTGCTTTCCCGGTTCAAGCAAAGGCAGACCACGAAGGTAGTGGTAACTCAAATCGGATACCACCATTGAAAAGACC
>CM068952.1:200892780-200910859 GCA_035128595.1 Eptatretus atami
TTCCCTCTTCTGCACCCTGCGCTCCGACATCACACGTGGCTGGCCTACCCGAGTGCCTGACAAGCAAGCACCGTTCACCAGGACCAGATATGAGCAGTCATGCTGGAATGACACTTGTGAAGCTCGGGGTCACTACACAGTCGTACCGTGCGCTCTGCGTGCATGAGTGCTTTCTATGGCGCACAAGGGATACCGAGGTATCATCAGATTTGAAGCAGCAGTGCTGGCACCATGTGTGGTGGCCTCGTATCGACCATGATGTTGAAGTAATGGTCAGGGACTGTGCAGCCTGCCTGCTCAGCAAGAAAACAGGCCACTTACTCCACCACCCCTGCAACCTGTAACCTGACTGTCTAAACCCTTGGAGCACGATGGTCATCTGTGGGGAAATCCATGTCATTTACCATGTTCTGAAGAAGTTGGGAGAGGATGGCATCACCAGTGCTACCTCGTGGTCATCTGAACTCCATTCCAAATGGCCTGAAGTGTTTCTGGTGGGCTCAAGTCACCTCCCAGGCCACAATCAATATCCTAGATGATGTAATCTCCTGTTAGAAGTTGCCTCAAGTCTTTACAACAGATAATGGGCCACGGTTTATCTCTGTCAAGTTCTCCGCTTTCTTCAGCGACAGAGGATCAAGCACATCCACACAGCCATCTACCATGCACACATCAATAGGGGAGTTGAGAGGTTTAATCAAACGCTTAAGAATGGTGCACGAATACCCCTGGCTCAAGGTTTAGCATTCAATTCACTTTCCTCCAGACCCTCCTTCACGACAGAGTGACCCAGCACATCACCATTAAAATGTCTGATAATTTTTTTACGCCTCCGCTGACGAGGTCACCGGAGGCATTATGTTTTTAGGTTGTCCTTCCGGCTGTCCGTCTGTGCGTCCGTGATGGGTTTTCGTTACTGTCATAACTTAAGAGCAGCTGAAGGGATCTAAGTCATACTGGTGGTGGTGGTCGTATGGCAGCTTAGCTGCCGGGGTAGCTATCATTTCTTGAAGCGCGACCGTGTCGCTGATGCAGTGCCCCTCTACCAGTACACACACTGGAACTGGTACTCATTTCGCCGACCTCGGAAGGATGACAGGCTGAGTCAACCCCCTGGTGTATTAATTCAGTGGCCGGCAGGGCTTGAACTCAGGACCCTAGGATCCCAAGCCGCCACCCTAACCACTGAGGCAACACCAGGCTCACGAGTCATACTTGTTACAAGTATGTATAATGATGTAAAGATGAATTGATTACATTTTGCATTGAAAAGGAAAAGGTCAGGAGGTCATGTTCGGCAAACTTTCTGTTACCGCGCCAACTTGTGAACCAGTCGTGGGATTTTGACCAAACCTGGTACGTGTATAGTGATGTAAAGATAAACCAATTTAGATTTTGGGGTAAAGAGGTCAAAGGTCAGAGGTCAAGTTAGGTAAAAATTATATCACCATGCTAACTTGTGAAACCATGACCAAACTTGGAACAAGTATGTTTAATGATGTCAAGATGAACTGATTAGATGTTGAGGTCAAGAGTTTAAAGGTCAATGCTCAGAGGTCATGTTAGGTAAAAAAAATTATGTTACTGTGCTAACTTGTGAACCAGTGATGGGATTTTGGCCAAACTTGGTGTAAGTATGCAGTATGATGCAAAGATAAACTGATTATCAAGAGGTCAGAGGTCATAGGTCAAAGTCCATGATAGGTTTTCATTCCTGTGATAACTTAAGAATGGCTGAAGGGATCCAAGTCAAACTTGGTACAAGTATGTATAATGATGCATACATAAAGTGATTAGATTATGAGGTCAAATTTCAGAGGCCATGTCAGGTAAAGATGTGATATTTGAGGATAGTTGAAGGGATTTAAATCAAACTTTGTACAAGTATGTATAATGATTTAACAATGCGAGCGGAGGCATACCTGTCGACGTCACAACGTCGAAGAGTGCTGTTCTAGTTTTCACACAATGATGTAATTCCTTTTGAGGCAACCATTGTACCAAAAGTTGTTTAATGCAAAGCTTGTTTTTGGTTACCGGGCTAGAAGTTAATTTTGAGCATTTTAATCCATACCTATGAGAACTGACTCGTTTTTGTTGTTGTTTTTGTGAACCACATTGACAGGGAGACCACCACAGTTCATGAGGAAGTTCCTCTGCAGCATGTGCTCTCACACCTTCAGTACGGAGGCCGCGGTCCAGATGCACATGGAGAGACACCGACCTGTTTCCAGCAATAAAAAGTACAAATGCATTGATTGTCCTTACAGTACGGACGACAAAAGCAATTTCCTGAGCCACACTCGGACGCACACGGGAGAGAGGCCTTTTTTGTGTGATATATGCGGTCAGGGATTCACTCAATCGGGGCACTGTGAGCAACATGAACGAATTCACCGAGGTGAACGTCCCTACGAGTGCACGGCCTGCACGAAGGCGTTCTCTCACGCGTCGGCTTTTCGCCGGCACACCCGAACCCACACCGGGGAGCGGCCGTACAAATGCACCGTCTGCGGTAAAACGTTCACCGATCTCTCCAATTGTCAACGACACCGAATGATCCACAACCAGGAGCGCCCACACACGTGCAAGGTGTGCGGTAGAACGTTCACGGTGTTGTCAAACTGTCAGCGACACACGAGGGTGGTCCACGAGCAGGAGCCGCGCTACAGATGTACAGTGTGTGGTAAAGGGTTCCGTAAGTCGCCCTCTTTTAAGAAACACATGGCTACCCACGTTTGAGTCGGCGACATGTTCAAGCGGAGGTGACGCATGACCCAATCATGGGGTATGGATTGCTTTGTGCAGTCTGGACCATTAGAGAAGTTCTTGTAAAATATTTCTCCATATGTGTTGGTGTTTTTAATGATTCAAGACATTGATTTTGTTTTGATCTTATAGCAAAACATTTATCATATTTGTCGGCCGATATATAAGTCGATGTTGAGTTCAACTCAAATTGACCAATTTGTCTTTAATTCGTTCATCGATTGAGTCTATTTGGAGTATAAGAAGCTCAACCAACTACAGTAGTTAGCAAAACTGTCAGTCAGAACAATCGAGGTGTCAATTCCTCCCTGACACCTAACAACACATCGCTAACTACACGACTTCTAGGATCATGAATATTTATGAGCTGTTTTGTGTATCTGTAATATAAAAGGAGCTCTCTCGGCATGCTTGCATCCGTCCCTGTGTCCGTCCCTGCCTGCGTGCGTCCGGCCGGCATCAACTGTCTTATAGGTAATACCACTGATCAGGCCCAATCTGCAAACAGTATGATATAGTTGAGTAAGGCCACAAACAGTGTGATGTAATTCAGTAAGGTGAGGATAGATGGGCCGGTTTCAATCTACATTAAAACAAAAATTTCTTCTTCGTCTTCTTCTTTCTTCTGCTTTCTTCTTCTTTCCTTTTTTAAAAAAAAAATGTCTCCACCAACGAAGTCGCTGGAGGCGTTATGTTTTCAGGTTGTCCGTCCGTCCGTCCGTTCGTGAGTCCATGTTTCCATTTTAAATTAATTTTCTCTGCAACCGCTCTTCCGATTGACATGGAATTTCCACCATAGGTGCGACTACCCAAGTACAATGTTTACTGATAATTGTGACATCATTGGTCACATGGTGTGGCAGCCATGTTGGAAAAAAGGAAAAACTTTGGACCTCTATCTCTGAAACGCCTCCATGAAAAAAAAATTGAAACTTGGCACATGTCAAGTACTCCCTATGGAGAATAAATGTTGTTAACCATGATGTCATTGGTAAAGTGGTATCCCAGCCAAGATTTGACACATAGAATGCTTTATCCAATCAGTATGAAAATTTAAAGGTCATTTAGAATTAAATTGGTCTCAGAAAAATTTTTGATGACGTCATCGGTCACATTGTTTGGCGACCATTAAAAAAACCCAAAAACTAAATAATAAATATATAATATATATACAATATTACACACACAAAATATATATATTACATATATATATATATATACGTATATATGTATATATATATATGTGTGTATATATATGTATATATGTATATATATGTATATATGTGTGTATATATATGTATATGTATATATATATATTATATATGTATATATGTGTGTATATATATGTATATGTATATATATGTATACGTATATATATGCGTATATATGTACTGTATATATATATATATATTCATCATATGTACATATACATGTATATACTTAGTGCACTCGCCTTTGAGCTGTCGAGCCGGCGTTCGAATCCCGACCCAGCTATAAACGGCCACCCTGGTGCTTCGCACTCAGCCATCCATCAGATGGACGTTGATTTATTGCAGCAAGGCACACAGCATGACGTCACATCCTTCCACCTGAAGCTGCAAAATAAAAAAAATCCTACAAACATGACATGAACAAGTGAGAGCGACACCAACAGTCGATTTTACTCACAAAGGGAATGATAGAGCGAGTCAGAGGCGGCCAGTGCGGTTTCCACGGCGACGGGCGAAGTGAGAAACGGAAGTGACGTACATACCTCCCTTGCGCTTCCTCACGCAAACCGGAATTCGGGCGTCATTGCTTTTATGAGTCACACTTTACTCGGTCTTACGATCGGGAAAACGCGTCGTCGTTCTGTTTCAGGCGTTAAACAGGAGAGTGATGGTTCATTTCAAGCAATGCAGCTATGGAACTTGTTCCAACGACACCAGGCATGCACACAAGCCGCATATGCAAGGTGTTTGGTTCTTACCGTTCCCAAAACCGACCAACAAGTCCAAGGAATGTGACCGATGGATTCGCGCATGCGGACGTCCTGCTGCGTTCGATCGTTCCAGAATAACTAAAAGTACGTATGTATGCAGCAAGCACTTCGTCGGGGGCAACGGTCCAACTCGAGACTATCCAGATCCTGTACCGTTACCTGCACCTGCACCAGCCATTACTCTTCAGGTACAATCACTTGTTCTCCATGAATATCGAATTGATGAACTGATTGTGTGAGTGAAGAGTGGGTCCTGTTCTTGGTATCACTTTAACACCTCTACTGCCTCACCCTTGCTGCGCCCTTCATCTCCGGTCAGTGGTTAACAGTTGTAGCTGGATATAGTCGGGGTGAGGATGGTTGGACTTGCTCGACTCCGTTTTGTAGCTGGCCCACTCAAATTAATCAAATGGAAAACACGGCATTGGAGTCGTCAGAACTAAAGAGCAATGATGGAGTCATCAGGAGGAACCTGGAGAGGACTCGGGTTTCAGCCGCTACTGCACCACCCTCAAACACATCCAGGTACAGCAAACTGAGCCTTACAGAAAAAAATTCTGCCAGAATTCACTTCTCCTTCGACAGATATAGATAACGATAGAGAGGAATGGAGAGCAGAACAGATAAAACTACAAGGGCACTCGGTAGAGCACATACCTCCGCCACGTAATACCTGATCCATGAGAACATATCTGACTAACCCAATACACGTTTGAAATATCATGCCATACAGTACCATCTCTCACTGGTGAAGAATTACTTTAAAAATTTCTGGTAGTCGGATCCAGATCTTCAACAAAATCTAACTCATTCTTCCTTATCACCCACACAACCTGCCCACAAAATTTCGTCCGAATCTGTCCACAACTTTGTGAGATGTCCTGCACACAAACAGACAAGCAGACGGGAGTGAAAACATAATGTCCTTCCAACTTTGGTGGCGGAGGTGATAAAAGAAAAAGCAAGAATTCGAATGAATCAAGATAAATGTGAAAAAAATTGGGGAAAATTGTGAAAGAAGCGGACCAAAGATGTCAGGAAGAACCCGGAGAGATAGATCGCAGCAGTTACTTGCCAGGCTCAAACGCAGAAACATGTACAAGCTACCAGAGGTTCCACAGCGTGTGATGTCCAAACCTGAACTTTGAATGATGTGAGAATGTCCTCCTGCCAGGGATCTCCTTGGAAACCATGAAAAGGTTGACATTTTTTAAGGGTCTGATGATGTCAAGAGTTCACGAAAACTTCAAATGTCAGAAGCTGTATTGCACCTCCTTCATCAGTAGTTCAGGCTCACTGCACGGATGTAGTTCATCAGTAGTTCAGACTCGCTGCACGGATGAAGTTCATCAGTAGTTCAGACTCGCTGCACGGATGAAGTTCATCAGTAGTTCAGGCTCACTGCACGGATGCAGTTCATCAGCAGTTTAGAGTCGCTGCACGACGTAATTCATCAGTCGTTCAGGCTCACTGCACGGATGGAGATCATCAGTCGTTCAGACTCGCTGCACGGATGTATGTATTCATCAGTCGTTCAGACTCTGCTGCTACTCGTGACGATTAGTTCATCAGTCGTTCAGACTCGCTGCACGGATGTAGTTCATCAGTAGTTCAGGCTCACTCTACGGATGTAGTTCATCAGTAGTTCAGGCTCACTCTACGGATGTAGTTCATCAGTAGTTCAGGCTCACTCTACGGATGTAGTTCATCAGTGTTCAGGACTCGCTGCACAGGATTAGTTCATCAGTAGTTCGACTCGCTGCACGGATGTATTCATCAGTAGTTCAGGCTCACTGCACGGATGGAGATCATCAGATAGTTCAGACTCGCTGCACGGATGTAGTTCATCAGTAGTTCAGACTCGCTGCACGGATGTGGTTCATCAGTAGTTCAGATTAGCTGCACGGATGTAGTTCATCAGTAGTTCAGGCTCACTCGACGGATGTAGTTCATCAGTAGTTCAGGCTCACTCTCCGGATGAAGTTCATCAGTAGTTCAGGCTCACAAAGAAGAGAGATATCCGGTGTTCCGCTGATGCAGTGGCCCCTCTACCAGTACACACACTGGAACTGGTACTCATTTCGCCGACCTCGGGAAGGATGACAGGCTGTAGTCAACCCCCTGGTGTATATAATTCAGTGGCCGGCAGGGCTTGAACTCAGACGCCTAGGATCCCAAGCCGCCACCCTAACCACATGAGGCAACACCAGCTCACGAGTCATACTTGTTACAAGTATGTATAATGATGTAAAGATGAATTGATTACATTTGCATTGAAAAGGAAAAGTCAGGAGGTCATGTTCGGCAAACTTTCTGTTACCGCCGGCCACGCAAACTGTGAACCAGTCGTGGGATTTTTGACCAACCTGGTACGTGTATAGTGATGTAAAGATAAACCAATTTAGATTTGGGGTAAAGAGGTCAAAGGTCAGAGGTCAAGTTTAGGTAAAATTATATCACCATGCTAACTTGTGAACCATGACCAACTTGGAACAAGTATGTTTAATGATGTCAAGATGAACTGATTAGATGTTGAGGTCAAGAGTTTAAAGGTCAATGCTCAGAGGTCATGTTAGGTAAACACAATTATGTTACTGTCTAACTTGTGAACCAGTGATGGGATTTTGGCCAAACTTGGTGTAAGTATGCAGTATGATGCAAAGATAAACTGATTATCAAGAGGTCAGAGGTCAAAGGTCAAAGTCCATGATAGGTTTTCATTCCTGTGATAACTTAAGAATGGCTGAAGGGATCCAAGTCAAACTTGGTACAAGTATGTATAATGATGCATACATAAAGTGATTAGATATGAGGTCAAATTTCAGAGGCCAATGTCAGGTAAAAGATGTGATATTTGAGGATAGTTGAAGGGATTTAAATCAAACTTTGTACAAGTATGTATAATGATTTAACAATGCGAGCGAGGCATACCTGTCGACGTCACAACGTCGAAGAGTGCTGTTCTAGTTTTCACACAATGATGTAATTCCTTTTGAGGCAACCATTGTACCAAAAGTTGTTTAATGCAAAGCTTGTTTTTGGTTATCGGGCTAGAAGTTAATTTTGAGCATTTTAATCCATACCTATGAGAACTGACTCGTTTTTGTGTTGTTTTTGTGAACCACATTGACAGGGAGACCACCACAGTTCATGAGGAAGTTCCTCTGCAGCATGTGCTCTCACACTTCAGTACGGAGGCCGCGGTCCAGATGCACATGGAGAGACACCGACCTGTTTCCAGCAATAAAAAGTACAAATGCAATTGATTGTCCTTACAGTACGGACGACAAAAGGCAATTTCCTGAGCCACACTCGGACGCACACGGGAGAGAGGCCTTTTTTGTGTGATATATGCGGTCAGGGATTCACTCAATCGGGAACTGTGAGCAACATGAACGAATTCACCGAGGTGAACGTCCTACGAGTGCACGGCCTGCACGAAGGCGTTCTCTCCACGCGTCGGCTTTTCGCGCCGGCACACGCCGAACCACACCGGGGAGCGGCCGTACAAATGCACCGTCTGCGGTAAAACGTTCACCGATCTCTCCAATTGTCAACGACACCGAATGATCCACAACCAGGAGCGCCCACACACGTGCAAGGTGTGCGGTAGAACGTTCACGGTGTTGTCAAACTGTCAGCGACACACGAGGGTGGTCACGAGCAGGAGCCGCGCTAACAGATGTACAGTGTGTGGTAAAGGGTTCCGTAAGTCGCCCTCTTTTAAGAAACACAATGGCTACCCACGTTTTGAGTCGGCGACATGTTTCAAGTGGAGGTGACGCATGACCCAATCATGGGGTATGGATTGCTTTGTGCAGTCTGGACCATTAGAGAAGTTCTTGTAAAATATTTCTCCATATGTGTTGGTGTTTTAATGATTCAAGACATTGATTTTGTTTTGATCTTATAGCAAAACATTTTATACATATTTGTCGGCCGATAAGTCGATGTTGAGTTCAACTCAAATTGACAATTTGTCTTTAATTCGTTCATGATTGAGTCTATTTGGAGTATAAGAAGCTCAACCAACTACAGTAGTTAGCAAAACTGTCAGTCAGAACAATCGAGGTGTAATTCCTCCCTGACACCTAACAACACATCGCTAACTACACGACTTCTAAGATCATGAATATTTATGAGCTGTTTTGTGTATCTGTAATATAAAAGGAGCTCACTCTCGCATGCTTGCATCCGTCCCTGTGTCCGTCCCTGCCTGCGTGCGCCGGCCGGCATCAACTGTCTTATAGGTAATACCACTGATCAGGCCCAATCTGCAAACAGTATGATATAGTTGAGTAAGGCCACAAACAGTGTGATGTAATTCAGTAAGGTGAGGATAGATTGGGCCGGTTTCAATCTACATTAAAACAAAAATTTCTTCTTCGTCTTCTTCTTCTTCTTTCTTCTGCTTTCTTCTTCTTTCCTTTTTTAAAAAAAAAAAATGTCTCCACCAACGAAAGTCGCTGGAGGCGTTATGTTTTCAGGTTGTCCGTCCTCCGTCCGTTCGTGAGTCCATGTTTCCATTTTAAATTAATTTTCTCTGGCAACCGTCTTCCGATTGACATGGAATTCCAACCATAGGTGCGACTACCCAAGTACAATGTTTACTGATAATTGTGACATCATTGGTCACATGGTGTGGCAGCCATGTTGGAAAAAGGAAAAACTTTGGACCTCTATCTCTGAAACGCCTCCATGAAAAAAAATTGAAACTTGGCACATGTCAAGTACTCCTATGGAGAAATAAATGTTGTTAACCATGATGTCATTGGTAAAGTGGTATCCCAGCCAAGATTTGACACATAGAATGCTTTATCCAATCAGTATGAAATTTAAAGGTCATTTAGAATTAAATTGGTCTCCAGAAAAATTTTGATGAACGTCAATCGGTCACATTGTTTGGCGACCATTAAAAAAACCCAAAAAACTAAATAATAAATATATAATATATATACATATTACAATAACAACACGAAAACAAGCAAAAATATACATATATACATATATATATATTATATACGTATATATGTATATATATATATGTATGTATATATATGTATATATGTATATATATGTATATATGTGTGTATATATATGTATATGTATATATATATATTGATATATGTAATAATATGTGTGTATATATATGTATATTATAATATATGTATACGTATATATATGCGTATATATGTACTGTATATATATATATATATTCATATATGTACATATACATGTATATACTTAGTGCACTCGCCTTTGAGCTGTCGAGCCGGCGTTCGAATCCCGACCCAGCTATAAACGGCCACCCTGGTGCTTCGCACTCAGCCATTCCATCAGATGGACGTTGATTTATTGCAGCAAGGCACACAGCATGACGTCACATCCTTCCACCTGAAGCTGCAAAATAAAAAAAATCCTACAAACATGACATGAACAAGTGAGAGCGACACCAACAGTCGATTTTACTCACAAAGGGAATGATAGAGCGAGTCAGAGGCGGCCAGTGCGGTTTCCACCGGCGACGGGCGAAGTGAGAAACGGAAGTGACGTACATACCTCCCTTGCGCTTCCTCACGCAAACCGGAATTCGGGCGTCATTGCTTTTATGAGTCGCACTTTATCGGTCTTACGATCGGGAAAACGCGTCGTCGTTCTGTTTCAGGCGTTAAACAGGAGAGTGATGGTTCATTTCAAGCAATGCAGCTATGGAACTTGTTCCAACGACACCAGGCATGCACACAAGCCGCATATGCAAGGTGTTTGGTTCTTACCGTTCCAAACCGACCAACAAGTCCAAGGAATGTGACCGATGGATTCGCGCATGCGGACGTCCTGCTGCGTTCGATCGTTCCAGAATAACTAAAAGTACGTATGTATGCAGCAAGCACTTCGTCGGGGGCAACGGTCCAACTCGAGACTATCCAGATCCTGTACCGTTACCTGCACCTGCACCAGCCATTACTCTTCAGGTACAATCACTTGTTCTCCATGAATCGAATTGATGAACTGATTGTGTGAGTGAAGAGTGGGTCCTGTTCTTGGTATCACTTTAACACCCCTACTGCCTCACCCTTGCTGCCCCCTTCATCTCCGGTCAGTGGTTAACAGTTGTAGCTGGATATAGTCGGGGTGAGGATGGTTGGACTTGCTCGACTCCGTTTTGTAGCTGCCCACTCAAATTAATCAAATGGAAAACACGGCATTGGAGTCGTCAGAACTAAAGAGCAATGATGGAGTCATCAGGAGGAACCTGGAGAGGACTCGGTTTCAGCCGCTACTGCACCACCCTCAAACACATCCAGGTACAGCAAACTGAGCCTTACAGAAAAAAATTCTGCCAGAATTCACTTCTCCTTCGACAGATATAGATAACGATAGAGAGGAATGGAGAGCAGAACAGATAAAACTACAAGGGCACTCGGTAGAGCACATACCTCCGCCACGTAATACCTGATCCATGAGAACATATCTGACTAACCCAATACAGTTTGAAATATCATGCCATACAGTACCATCTCTCACTGGTGAAGAATTACTTTAAAAATTTCTGGTAGTCGGATCCAGATCTTCAACAAAATCTAACTCATTCTTCCTTATCACCCACCAACCTGCCCAAAATTTCGTCCGAATCTGTCCACAACTTTGTGAGATGTCCTGCACACAAACAGACAAGCAGACGGGAGTGAAAACATAATGTCCTTCCAACTTTGGTGGCGGAGGTGATAAAAGAAAAAGCAAGAATTCGAATGAATCAGATAAATGTGAAAAAAATTGGGGATAATTGTGAAAGAAGCGGACCAAAGATGTCAGGAAGAACCCGGAGAGATAGATCGCAGCAGTTACTTGCCAGGCTCAAACGCAGAAACATGTACAAGCTACCAGAGGTTCCTCAGCGTGTGATGTCCAAACCTGAACTTTGAATGATGTGAGAATGTCCTCCTGCCAGGGATCTCCTTGGAAACCATGAAAATGTTGACATTTTTTAAGGGTCTGATGATGTCAAGAGTTCACGAATACTTCAAATGTCAGAAGCTGTATTGCACCTCCTTCATCAGTAGTTCAGGCTCACTGCACAGATGTAGTTCATCAGTAGTTCAGACTCGCTGCACGGATGAAGTTCATCAGTATTTCAGACTCGCTGCACGGATGAAGTTCATCAGTAGTTCAGGCTCACTGCACGGATGCAGTTCATCAGCAGTTTAGAGTCGCTGCACGGACGTAATTCATCAGTCGTTCAGGCTCACTGCACGGATGGAGATCATCAGTCGTTCAGACTCGCTGCACGGATGTAGTTCATCAGTCGTTCAGACTCGCTGCACGGATGTAGTTCATCAGTCGTTCAGACTCGCTGCACGGATGTAGTTCATCAGTAGTTCAGGCTCACTCTACGGATGTAGTTAATCAGTAGTTCAGGCTCACTCTACGGATGTAGTTCATCAGTAGTTCAGGCTCACTCTACGGATGTAGTTCATCAGTCGTTCAGACTCGCTGCAAGATATAGTTCATCAGTAGTTCAGACTCGCTGCACGGATGTAGTTCATCAGTAGTTCAGCTCACTGCACGGATGAGATCTTCAGTAGTTCAGACTCGCTGCACGGATGTAGTTCATCAGTAGTTCAGACTCGCTGCACGGATGTGGTTCATCAGTAGTTCAGATTAGCTGCACGGATGTAGTTCATCAGTAGTTCAGGCTCACTCGACGGATGTAGTTCATCAGTAGTTCAGGCTCACTCTCCGGATGAAGTTCATCAGTAGTTCAGGCTCACTCGACGGATGTAGTTCATCAGTAGTTCAGGCTCACTGCACGGATGTAGTTCATCAGTAGTTTAGACTCGCTGCATGGATGTAGTTCATCAGTAGTTCAGACTCGCTGCACGGATGTAGTTCATCAGTAGTTCAGACTTGCTGCACAGATGTATTTCATCAGTCGTTCAGACTCGCTGCACAGATATAGTTCATCAGTAGTTCAGACTCGCTGCACGGATGTAGTTCATCAGTAGTTCAGACTTGCTGCACAGATGTATTCATCAGTCGTTCAGACTCGCTGCACAGATATAGTTCATCAGTAGTTCAGACTCGCTGCACGGATGTAGTTCATCAGTAGTTCAGGCTCACTGCACGGATGGAGATCATCAGTAGTTCAGACTCGCTGCACGGATGTAGTTCATCAGTCAGTTCAGACTCGCTGCACGGATGTAGTTCATCAGTCGTTCAGACTCGCTGCACGGATGTAGTTCATCAGTAGTTCAGACTCGCTGCACAGATGTATTTCATCAGTCGTTCAGACTCGCTGCACAGATATAGTTCATCAGTAGTTCAGACTCGCTGCACGGATGTAGTTCATCAGTAGTTCAGGCTCATCTACGGATGTAGTTCAACAGTAGTTCAGGCTCACTCGACGGATGTAGTTCATCAGTAGTTCAGGCTCACTGCACGGATGTAGTTCATCAGTAGTTTAGACTCGCTGCATGGATGTAGTTCATCAGTCGTTCAGACTCGCTGCACGGATGTAGTTCATCAGTCGTTCAGACTCGCTGCACGGATGTAGTTCATCAGTAGTTCAGACTCGCTGCACAGATGTATTTCATCAGTCGTTCAGACTCGCTGCACAGATATAGTTCATCAGTAGTTCAGACTCGCTGCACGGATGTAGTTCATCAGTAGTTCAGACTTGCTGCACAGATGTATTTCATCAGTCGTTCAGACCGCTGCACAGATGTAGTTCATCAGTAGTTCAGACTCGCTGCACGGATGTAGTTCATCAGTAGTTCAAGCTCACTCTACGGATGTAGTCCATCAGTAGTTCACGCTCGATGCACGGATGTAGTTCATCAGTAGTTCAAGCTCACTCTACGGATGTAGTTCATCAGTAGTTCAGGCTCGCTGCACGGATGTAGTTCATCAGTAGTTCAGACTCGCTGCACGGATGTAGTTCATCAGCCGTTCAGACTCGCTGCACAGATGTAGTTCATCAGCAGTTCAGACTCACTGCACGGATGTAGTTCATCAGTAGTTCAGGCTCATTCTACGGATGTAGTTCATCAGTAGTTCAGACTCGCTGCACGTATGTAGTTCATAAGTCTTTCAGACTCGCTGCACGTATGTAGTTCTTCAGTCGTTCAGACTCGCTGCACATATGTAGTTCATCAGTAGTTCAGACTCGCTGCACAGATGTAGTTCATCAGTAGTTCGGACACGCTGCACATATGTAGTTCATCAGTAGTTCGGACTCGCTGCACAGATGTAGTTCATCAGTAGTTCGGACTGGCTGCACAGATGTAGTTCATCAGTAGTTCGGACTCGCTGCACAGATGTAGTTCATCAGTAGTTCGGACTCGCTGCACAGATGTAGTTCATCAGTAGTTCGGACTCGCTGCACAGATGTAGTTCATCAGTAGTTCGGTCTCGCTGCACAGATGTAGTTCATCAGTAGTTCGGACTCGCTGCACAGATGTAGTTCATCAGTAGGTCGGACTCGCTGCACGGATGTAGTTCATCAGTAGTTCAGACTCGCTGCACAGATGTAGTTCATCAGTAGTTCGGACTCGCTGCACGGATGTAGTTCATCAGTAGTTCGGACTCGCTGCACGGATGTAGTTCATCAGTAGTTCAGGCTCACTCTATGGATGTAGTTCATCAGTAGTTCAAACTCGCTGCACGTATGTAGTACATCAGTCGTTCGTACTCGCTGCACAGATGTAGTTCTTCAGTAGTTCGGACACGCTGTATGTATGTAGTTCATCAGTAGTTCAGACTCGCTGCACGGATGTAGTTCATCAGTCGTTCAGACTCGCTGCACAGATGTAGTACATCAGTCGTTCGGACTCGCTGCACGGATGTAGTTCATCAGTCGTTCGGACTCGCTGCACGGATGTAGTTCATCAGTCGTTCGACTCACTGCACTGATGTAGTCATCAGTCGTTCGGACTCGTTGCACTGATGTAGTACATCAGTCGTTCAGACTCGCTGCACGGATGTAGTACATCAGTTCAGTCGTGTGATCAGTTAGAGTGTTCAGCATCTGTATTCAGTTCATCAGTAGTATTCAGCATGAGCTAGATGTATTACAGTTCACTGATGTATTAGTATATCAGTGTACTCAGTAGCTAGTAGTCATCGTTCGACTCGCTGCACGGATGTATTCATCAGTAGTTCGACTCGCTGCACGATGTAGTTCATCAGTAGTTCAGACTCGCTGCACAGATGTAGTTCATCAGTGTCTCGGACTCGCTGCACGGATGTAGTTCATCAGTAGTTCGGACTCGCTGCACAGATGTAGTTCATCAGTAGTTCAGACTCGCTGCACAGATGTAGTTCATCAGTATTTCGGACTCGCTGCACAGATGTAGTTCATCAGTAGTTCAGACTCGCTGCACAGATGTAGTTCATCAGTAGTTCGGACTCGCTGATGTAGTAGTTCATCAGTAGTTCGGACTCGCTGCACGGATGTAGTTCATCAGTAGTTCGGACTCGCTGCACGGATGTAGTTCATCAGTAGTTCGGACTCGCTGCACGGATGTAGTTCATCAGTAGTTCGGACTCGCTGCACGGATGTAGTTCATCAGTAGTTCGGACTCGCTGCACGGATGTAGTTCATCAGTAGTTCGGACTCGCTGCACGGATGTAGTTCATCAGTAGTTCGGACTCGCTGCACAGATGTAGTTCATCAGTAGTTCGGACTCGCTGCACAGATGTAGTTCATCAGTAGTTCAGACTCGCTGCACGGATGTAGTTCATCAGTAGTTCGGACCGCTGCACAGATGTAGTTCATCAGTAGTTCGGACTCGCTGCAAGATGTAGTTCATCAGTAGTTCAGACTCGCTGCACAGATGTAGTTCATCAGTAGTTCGGACTCGCTGCACGGATGTAGTTCATCAGTAGTTCGGCTCGCTGCACAGATGTAGTTCATCAGTAGTTCGGACTCGCTGCACAGATGTAGTTCATCAGTAGTTCAGACTCGCTGACAAGATGTAGTTCATCAGTAGTTCGGACTCGCTGCACGATGTAGTTCATCAGTAGTTCGGACTCGCTGCACAGATGTAGTTCATCAGTAGTTCGGACTCGCTGCACAGATGTAGTTCATCGTAGTTCAGACTCGCTGCCAGTATTAGTTCATCAGTAGTTCGGACTCGCTGCACAGATGTAGTTCATCAGTAGTTCGGACTCGCTGCACGATGTAGTTCATCAGTAGTTCGGACTCGCTGTATGTATGTAGTTCATCAGTAGTTCAGACTCGCTGCACGATGTAGTTCATCAGTAGTTCGGACTCGCTGCACGGATGTAGTTCATCAGTAGTTCGGACTCGCTGCACAGATGTAGTTCATCAGTAGTTCGACTCGCTGCACAGATGTAGTTCATCAGTAGTTCGGACTCGCTGTATGTATGTAGTTCATCAGTAGTTCGGACTCGCTGCACGGATGTAGTTCATCAGTAGTTCGGACTCGCTGCACGGATGTAGTTCATCAGTAGTTCGGACTCGCTGCACGGATGTAGTTCATCAGTAGTTCGGACTCGCTGCACGATGTATTCATCAGTAGTTCGACACGCTGTACGTAGTTGTTCATCAGTAGTTCAGACTCGCTGCACAGATTAGTTCATCAGTAGTTCAGACTCGCTGCACAGATGTAGTTCATCAGTAGTTCAGACTCGCTGCACGATGTAGTTCATCAGTAGTTCAGCTCGCTGCACGGATGTAGTTCATCAGTAGTTCGGACTCGCTGCACAGATGTAGTTCATCAGTAGTTCAGACTCGCTGCACAGATGTAGTTCATCAGTAGTTCGGACTCGCTGCACGGATGTAGTTCATCAGTAGTTCGGACTCGCTGCACGGATGTAGTTCATCAGTAGTTCGGACTCGCTGCACGATGTATTCATCAGTAGTTCGGACACGCTGTACGTATGTTGTTCATCAGTAGTTCAGACTCGCTGCACAGATGTAGTTCATCAGTAGTTCAGACTCGCTGCACAGATGTAGTTCATCAGTAGTTCAGACTCGCTGCACAGATGTAGTTCATCAGTAGTTCAGACTCGCTGCACGGATGTAGTTCATCAGTAGTTCGGACTCGCTGCACAGATGTAGTTCATCAGTAGTTCAGATCGCTGCACAGATGTATTCATCAGTAGTTCGGACTCGCTGCACGGATGTAGTCATCAGTAGTTCGGACTCGCTGCACGGATGTAGTTCATCAGTAGTTCGGACTCGCTGCACAGATGTAGTTCATCAGTAGTTCAGACTCGCTGCACAGATGTAGTTCATCAGTAGTTCGGACTCGCTGCACGGATGTAGTTCATCAGTAGTTCGGACTCGCTGCACGGATGTAGTTCATCAGTAGTTCGGACTCGCTGCACGGATGTATTCATCAGTAGTTCGGACACACTGTACGTATGTTGTTCATCAGTAGTTCAGACTCGCTGCACGGATGTAGTTCATCAGTAGGTCGGACTCGCTGCACGGACGTAGTTCATCAGTAGTTCGGACTCGCTGCACAGATGTAGTTCATCAGTAGTTCGGACACACTGTACGTATGTTGTTCATCAGTAGTTCAGACTCGCTGCACGGATGTAGTTCATCAGTAGGTCGGACTCGCTGCACGGATGTAGTTCATCAGTAGTTCGGACACGCTGTACGTATGTGTTCATCAGTAGTTCAGACTCGCTGCACGGATGTAGTTCATCAGTAGTTCGGACTCGCTGCACAGATGTAGTTCATCAGTAGTTCGGACTCGCTGCACGGATGTAGTTCATCAGTAGTTCGGACACACTGTACGTATGTTGTTCATCAGTAGTTCAGACTCGCTGCACGGATGTAGTTCATCAGTAGTTCGGACTCGCTGCACAGATGTAGTTCATCAGTAGTTCAGACTCGCTGCACAGATGTAGTTCATCAGTAGTTCGGACTCGCTGCACGGATGTAGTTCATCAGTAGTTCGGACTCGCTGCACGGATGTATTTCATCAGTAGTTCGGACACACTGTACGTAGTTTGTTCATCAGTAGTTCAGACTCGCTGCACGGATGTAGTTCATCAGTAGGTCGGACTCGCTGCACGGCGTAGTTCATCAGTAGTTCGGACTCGCTGCACAGATGTAGTTCATCAGTAGTTCGGACACACTGTACGTATGTTGTTCATCAGTAGTTCAGACTCGCTGCACGGATGTAGTTCATCAGTAGGTCGGACTCGCTGCACGGACGTAGTTCATCAGTAGTTGCGGACTCGCTGCACAGATGTAGTTCATCAGTAGTTCGGACACGCTGTACGTATGTTGTTCATCAGTATTCAGACTCGCTGCACGGATGTAGTTCATCAGTAGGTCGGACTCGCTGCATC